>JANQAP020111531.1:0-22129 GCA_026874005.2 Erythroxylum coriaceum | reverse complement strand
TTAATTAATTACAATATAATTAATTAAATTATTGTTTTTATTTAATTACATTACATTATATTTAATTAAAATATTATAATTAACTAATAATATAATTAAAATATTCATGGGGAGGGGTTTTCTTGTAAATTTATGTGTGTGTTTTGTTTCCGTCTCCGTCTCCATTTTCTTGTCCTCTGGTTTTGGAAGGAACAAAAATTTTATGTCTCTGTCTCCAAAGTCGGGACAGAAATTGGTGGGGACAGCAAGCAAACAGGTCGGAGACAAAATTTTTCTGTCCCTGTCTTTTGTCCCTACCCATAAAGACAGCAACCAAACGTAGGGTTAAGGATGGATGACAAAAGTGCTCGGATTGGGTCCGATAAGTTAATAAGGTAGACTTTGATTGATGGAAATTTAAGATGAGTTCTAAATTTAGACGTTGCATTGAGTAAGACCTTAGTGTCAAGTCTAAAGCTCATATTTTTAGGCATGATAATTGAGTCTCGTCTCGATTCGACCAGATTAATTTTTAAAATAATAAATCGAACTTAGTTGATAGGGCTCGCCTTAGGTCCATAGGGCTTAGGTCTCTTTATGAACCGATCTGGTCAAACTCAGGATGGTCAGTTGGGCTTAACTTTGTCAGTCTCAGGCTCGGTCTGAGTTTGAGTTGTGATTCGATCTAGCCTATTGTTATCTCTATATATATCGAGCTCAAACCCTTTTAATCATACTTAAACTCGATTATTTTTTACTTTATAATTTTTAGCTCGAGTCAAACTTAATCAAATTTAACTCGAGTTAAATTTTGAACTTTTTTCATTTACTTATTCACCTAAAGTGATATTGTTTTTTTTTTTGGGATAAAGTCAAGACTATTTTGGGCTGGGCTCGCTTCATCTCATACTTGAATCTAAATAGGATTTCAGATTTAACAAAACGACATCGTGCTACTAACTTTTTCATTTATTTTTCAAGGAAATGACGTCATTTTTACCTAAAGTCAACCCTCTGTACTGTGCCTTCAGCTTCTACGAGCCGTAATTCTCTGTACTGCGACTCACAGAGACTAGTTTGCGTCGCCCTCTCGTTGTAACCGTCTTTTCCCGTCTGTTCTGATCCCATTCGATCGGTTTGTTGAGATTTCCCGCCTTCTTAATGGGACGCAGGCAGGAGGCCACTTCGTCGGCTAAACGGAGGCCGCCGGAGAGTGATCGAGAACGAAGCGATGCGGCTGAAGAGAAAAAACGGAGCAGTATGGGACCGATAACTGCTCGACGATCAGGATCCACGTGGCTCTTGTTCTTCGGCTTGATGATCTACTCGTCTTGGGCGGTCTATAACTACCAGTACCAGAGCTTGCCGCAGCCGCTCACGGCTGAGCAGGCTGGAAAACGAGGATTTTCTGAGGTGGAAGCGATGAAGCACGTCAAAGCCTTGACGGAGTTCGGTCCTCATCCCGTTGGCTCCGAAGCCCTTGAGCGTGCGGTTAAGGTAGCGACCAATTCAATTTGTTGTATCGCATATTTTGGGTTTAATGTTGATTTCTTTAGAATTGACTAGCGTAACAATTGTGAATTAGTGAATTGATTTGTGAAATTTTTTTTTAATTTTCTCGATCATAGTATGTATTGGCAGTAGCAGAAAAAATTAAGGAAACGGCACATTGGGAGGTTGATGTGGAGTTGGATTATTTTCATGTGAAGTCAGGGGCCAATCGTCTGGTCAGTGGTCTGTTTACAGGGAAAACACTTGTCTATTCTGATCTTAATCACGTCGTTTTGAGAATCTTGCCAAAATATGCATCTGAAGCTGAAGATAATGCTATTCTCGTCTCTTCTCACATTGATACTGTTTTCTCAACGTATGCTGTCTTTTTCTCTCTCCTTTATTTTTTGTCTCTCGATTTGGACTTTTCTATCAGATGATATATGTTTATGGGTGTTAATGTTTTATGATATCTAACTTGCATGGATATTTTACTGGCTCCTGAATCTGAAATGTATCAGTTTGGTCTTTCTAGGGGAGGGGCTGGAGATTGCAGTTCGTGTGTAGCTGTAATGCTGGAACTTGCTCGAGGGGTTTCTCAGTGGGCTCATGGATTTAAGAATGCTGTCATATTTTTATTTAATACTGGGGAGGAAGAGGGTCTAAATGGTGCCCATAGCTTTATAACTCAGGTTAGATGCTTCATTTGTGAATTAGCAATTCTCAGCACCTTCTTCCCCACCCGACCTCAATTTCTTCATCACATTGTAGATTCAGTTGCTTAAAATACTTTTTGTGAAAGGTTTTCTGGAAATGCAGTATCTTCTGCACGGAGTCTTGATAAAATTGGAATCTACCTCCACATCATTATGATTTCTCTGCCTCATTTTGCCAACAAGTTGTTATTCTAATTTGGATTTTGGCAGTCTATAGATCATAGATCATAGTATGTGGCTTTCAGTTGTATTAAACGGTAATCCTCTGTTACAGCATCCTTGGAGTAAAACTATTCGTACAGCAATAGATTTGGAGGCCATGGGTGTTGGAGGAAAAGCTGGTATTTTTCAGGTATAGATGTTCTGGATCAATTATTTATAGTTGTGGGTAGTTTCTGAATCAATAATGGGGAACCATGTGCTTCAGTAACACAGTTTGATAAATATTAAGAACTTGCTAATATATGTAGAGCCCAGGGATAGTTATCATAGCCTTGGTTTCATAATTCATAGGTTCTTGATTAAGCTAGCAGCATAAAAGTGGAAAGCGTAGAAAGTCATAATTATCATAAAATATAAAGATTTCTATCGATGTCCGCATCCCTTTGTTCCTTTACCTGGTTCACTTTGATAGTGGGTACATAAAAATTTTTCCTGACTGTAACTCATGATAGTTGTCTTAAATCAACTAATTTTCTGTTAATTATGATTAATGTCCTTTTTGGTTCTAGGAAGATAATTCCTTGTGCATTTGATTGGTGTTGAGGATCATCAACATTCTCTATAGCAATTGGTTTATGATCATATCGGTGATGGTGCTGCATTCTAAATCTGCATTCTTTGAGATGTTTCATTATCAAAATTTATAATTTTCTCACTTGGATTTCAAAGTCCAATGTGATTATTTGCTCCTCCTTATTGTCACCATGAACTGCTTTCCTCCATCTTGATTAATAGTGTTAATCGAACAGGCTGGTCCTGATCCGTGGGCTATTGAAAATTTTGCATCAGCAGCAAAGTACCCGTCTGGCCAAGTTATTTCACAGGTTCATAGTTCTTGATTTCATGTGTGTAGTGTTTGGGTTTCTCTCTATCAACTAATATATTCAAGTGACTTTTCTTCCACAGGATCTCTTTTCTTCTGGAGTGATAAAATCTGCCACAGATTTCCAAATATACAAAGAGGTCGCCGGTCTTTCCGGACTTGACTTTGCATACACAGACAGCTCCGCTGTATATCACACAAAGGTCTTTCTAGTTTATTTCTAGTTTTTTTTTATTTTTTCAAGGAAAGCTACATATATCTGCTTACGTAGCTTCTGTTTTCAGTCTAGTGTAAGGGAGGATAACTTGTTACCTTTAAAATAGAAAAGTGAAGTTGGATAACATTTCAATGCTTCATATGTCTTATTTTTGGTGTCATCATTTTGCTTAATAAACTACAACGTGCTCTTTTACGTCTATGTAATTGAGAAACTTTTGTTTGCTTCATTGTGTATAGTTATGAAAAATAACAGCCAATGAAATAAGCTAGATGGTTCAATTAAATTATTTTATTTATAGTCTAAAATTTGAACAACTGTCATATGCAGAATGATAAAATAGAGCTCCTGAAATCTGGGTCACTTCAGCATCTTGGAGAAAATATGCTTGCTTTTCTGCTTCAGACTGCTTCATCTTCTCATCTTCCCCAGGCAAAGAAATTGAAAGGAAAGGAAAATCGTGGTCCTGACAACGCAGTATTTTTTGACATTTTGGTAGTGTTTCGATTACTGAGGTTTATATCTATTCTTGACTTTGCGCTGGATGGCCGGTCAACTTCTTCTGTTAACTGAAGTTTGTTGGTGTGTTAACGTACTTCTTGCTTGAATGTAGGGTACATATATGGTTGTATATAAACAGCAGCTTGCAAGCATGCTTCATAATTCAGTGATACTGCAATCAACTTTATTATGGGCAACATCATTGTTTATGGGCGGTTATCCGGCTGTCATTTCATTGGGTTTGTCATGTCTGAGTGCAGTCCTTATGTGGTTATGCTCAATAGGTTTGTCTGTTCTTGTTGCCTTTTTTCTACCGCAAATATCTTCGTCAGCGGTGCCCTATGTTGCAAACCCATGGTTGGTGATTGGCTTATTTGCTGCACCTGCACTTTTGGGGGCAATTATTGGTCAACATCTGGGTTTTCTTATTCTGCAAAGATATTTGTCAAAAGTATACTCCAGAAGGAAGCAGCTATCTTTTTCTATCCAAGCTAATTTGGTGAAGTTAGAGGCTGAAAGATGGCTGTTTAAGGCAGGTTTTCTTCAATGGTTCATCCTTTTGATTGCTGGAAACTATTACAAAGTTGGTTCATCTTATATGGCGCTTGTTTGGCTAGCTCCACCAGCATTTGCATGTAAGCTTACTTTACCTGAAGATGCGGTCAGAAAATTCTTGTATGTCTTGTACTTGCTATTGTTGTTTGGAGGACAGACTTAGCCAATATATGTGGATGTCAGGCATTCTCACAATGGTTCTTTTAACCCTTTTTTATTTTGTGATATCTAGATGGCTTGCTTGAAGCAACTCTGACCCCAGCACGATTGCCAAAGCCACTCAAACTTGCAACCCTGGCAATAGGCTTGATTTTACCAATTCTGGTTTCTGCTGGCAATTTTATTCGTTTGGCTGATACAATAGTTGCAATTGTGGTGCGCTATGACAGGTATTCAGTATTATATTATCCAAATTGCTTTTATAGCTTTGTTTTTAGCATTTAGAATCCTTTAATATCTCTATAATTTAAATTTTGATTATCTTTCCATTTGTTTGCAGGAACCCTGGTGGCACTCCAGAATGGATGGGCAATATGCTAATTTCCATTTTCATTGCTGCCACTGTGTGCTTGACACTGGTTTACATCCTTGCTTATGTTCATCTTTCAGGTTGTTATTTTATCTGATATTTTTATGGCATTGCATGTGATATTTTAATGTCGATTTAGAATTTTATTTTCCTTTGGGTAGCGTTATGGAACATAATGATCTTTTCAAAGTAGTTAGTTTGTCAATGCATCACCATGACATGGCTTTGTAGCTAATAGAGCTAATCAACTTTATAGCGATTGCATGTTACCTCATTTAACTGTTTGTTTTTCATGTAAAGGCGCAAAAACAGCTGTTGTCATCGCAACAATTCTCCTCTTTGGCCTTTCACTCATCTCTGTTTTGTCGGGCATTGTTCCACCATTTACAGAAGACTCTGCCAGAGCTGTGAATGTTAGTATCCATTCTATCTTTATTGTTTTCTTTGGCGTTATATCCTTTAAATTATTTCCTGGTCGGTACTGATGAGTTATGGATAGCTTTAACACGTCCCCATTTGTATTCTGTCTTTCGTTTAAAAATCTAATTTTCCTTGAATTTGGGCATTTGATTGCTTAATATTTCTATGAACTGAATTCTGTGGTACATGTAAGTAATTTGATTGTTAGAAAGAGCCCCTTCCTTTCTGTCTGGCCCATGGATATAGAACCCTTATCAAGTTAGTCAGGGCTCTAATCTGAGTAAACTTAATAGATATACTTGATTTAAAGCTACAAAATGTGACTGACAGAGAGCCTATTCAAACTAGATTATTTTTGCATTTAGCATCGTTATATAAATTGCTTCTGTCCTTGTCAACTTGCAAAAGTTATGTTGGGTATTTGACTGAACTTCCCCCTTTTATTATGACAAGCGTAGCACTTGCCTTCATAGGATGAGTCGCACCATATGAAGATTGAGAATTTGGTTTTATTGCTGTGATTTCCAGTGTTTGTGTCTGTGTGTGTTCATTTATTTATTTTTTTTAGGGGAGGGGGTGTTAGTATACAGATTGGTAAGCTGTTAGTTTGATTCCAAAAGCTGTCAGAGCTTGTGGACTGTTGCTTTCTTGCAGCTGGATGGGGAGAGTGAATTGCTTAGAGGATAAACTAGGGTTACAGAATTCAGTATCCAAATTAATTTGTGTGTGCAATTTTTTATAAATGCCAAATGCTTTTACTTCTCAGGTTGTGCAAGTTGTTGATACAACAGGAAGTTCTGGCCAAAACCATGATCCTAGCTCATATATATCTGTATTTTCTGTGACTCCTGGAAAGTTGACAAAGGAGATTGAGCAAATCAATGAAGGACTAATATGTGGTACAGACAAGGCTGTTGATTTTGTTACTTTCACTGTTAAATACGGTTGCTGGACTTCTGATGACACCAATGGTGCATGGGAGGAGTCAGATGTTCCTTCATTGCATGTTGATCATGACAACAAGGACGATGAAAGAATTACACAGGTTTCTGTTGATACCAAATTTTCTGTACGGTGGGCTCTTGCAATCAATACAGAGGAAATAAAGGACTTCATTTTGAAAGGTATCCTTTAAGTATTTCTTTTCTTGTCTATGAGATATTATAATGCTTTGAGTGCTACCTAATCTTAATCATGATTGTTCTCTGAATGAAAGGTTGAAAAGCATTATTTGTTTTGAAATCTGCAACTACTTGGGAAAATGTACTTCTCAGTCTGAATCTCACAGCCTAGCTTCTAATACTTGAGAACCGTAATATTTTTAAGTTCATTAATTATCAAATCTGAACTGTTTATGAACAAACCCATAAACCTGAAATGCAGGAAACTCAGAGGAACTAATTTCAGTGGGCAACAAGAGTAGTGTAGATGGATGGCATATTATTCAGTTTTCAGGAGGGCAAGGTGCTCCGAGGAAGTTTGAGCTGACTCTTCACTGGGTGAAAAAACCAATTCAGTCTGATCGTAACATAGTTATGGAGTCGAGCAATCAGCGCCCTCTCTTGAAGCTAAGAACAGACGTTGACCGTATAACACCAAAAGTTAAGAGAATCCTTAGAAAGCTTCCTGCATGGTGCTCCTTATTTGGGAAGTCAACGTCTCCTTTCGCGCTATCCTTTTTAAACAATCTTCCTGTTCACTTCTAGGTAACTAAAATTTTGAAATATCTTTACACGTCCAGAATGAAGTAACATTAATCTCTAGTGTAGATTAACGTATTTTACTATTGGTGTACACTGAATAAGTTATAGAAGAAGATTGAGACGGAGATAATAAAAGCTGAACAGAATGGTGTACAATTTTTAATCAGCTAGGTGATCATTAGACTTGTTACACTTTTCTTTTATGTATTACATTCTTTTTTTCTGACATTTTATAGACGATGTAATATACTTGTTTAATTGGAGAATAATGAAGTAGTTGTATTTGTTTGAATTCTTAGACACACAAATAAAAATGCTGGATATAGTATGAAAGTTAGAGACCAGATCATATCTCTTGGGTTCAGTCAAACATCTTTTTTGCAAGCAACGACGGAGCTGTTGAGTTAGGATTGGCCGAGGCAACAGTGGTTTTACTTTTGTTTGTTAAATCTTCCTGTCTTCATTTCTGGGTTCTGGCACTGATAATTGAGGCTATAGTTGTGAGAGAGAGACTTAGATATGCATCTAATCTCAACCTTAACACTTGAGATTGACGTAATGATCGATTGATCAATTGATCGATCGACATTCCAAATATATGAGGACTGTTTGTCTGATTTTTAAATGCTTTGGTGAATGAAATTCGGATCCTCAGGAGTTGTATTTTCTGTGTCTTAATTTCCTACATCCTTAGGTTGGGAAGTGTAACAGATGTTTTGGCATTTTCATTTGACAAAAAAATATGCCAAGGAACTTTCTTGGACTCTGAGTTCCCCTTAGTAACTCCCAATTGCTTGTTCATACCGTTAATATATTTGATGTTTTCTATGTATATATATAATATCTTACATCCAACTAGTTTGTTATCTTTTTGTCCCAAATGGAGGAACTTAAATCATATTAACAATCAAATGATGGGAGGGATTGATTAATTTGATTATAATGGCCAATAACATTAGTAAGATGGCTGAATTAGCATCCGAATTTTTGGAGGATATCTTGTGAGAACGTAAATATAAATGAAGGAAATGGACTAAAAAAATCTTCACAAAATAATTAAATAAAAATTTGGACTCATAGGTATTACAGCAAATTAAAATATATTTTTTTTAATCTTAAAATTTTGCGTTGCGGCCCTAACGGTGAAACAGAAATAACTAACAGCACGACTGGCTAGTCGTAAGGCAGTGAGTGAAACAAAGACAACGACATCGATGATGTTAGAATTCATGAATCTTGATTTTAAAAGTTATTACGGATCAGACCCACATTCCGAATCCTTTGGCCTTCATTGATTCTCGAAAATCCAAGTTTCAAGGACACAATCATCTCCAACATGCGGTCGTTATTAACGTTGGGATTATCAGTATTCCCAGCCGCCACCAGCAACTGTCATCTTCATGATCATCATCAACCTTATTCCTTCTTCTGTCCTTCTAGGGTTCAACCCAATTCAGGTGGCTTTTCACTTGTTTGTTTCCTGATAAAGGGTGTCTGTTTATATTGTTAGTTCAATCTCATCTCTCTCATCTTTCTGTTTATGTTGGTGGTTCATAGGAATATGCAGAGCAGGTCAAGTGTTTCATGAATTGTTCCCTACTGTTTCTCCAGAGATTGTTGTGAGGGAAGCAAGGTTAGAGGATTGCTGGGAAGTTGCTGAGACTCACTGCAGCGTCTTCTTCCCTGGATATTCCTTCCCTCTTGATGTTTTGCTCAGGATTAATAGAATGGTGGGAATGGTGTCAGGATTTTCTGTGCCAGTTGGATACAGGAAAACTTGTCTCGTTGCAATAGTTGGTGGCTTCCATGATCAAGCTTTCTTTTTGGGAAGTGAAGATCTCAAAAATGGACGTTTTGATTGCAAGTTGAGTTTGAATCGAGGGTTTGTTGCAGGGATATTGACTGTAGATACATTAGCTGATTTTCTTCCACGAAAAGGACCACTTCGTCAGAAAAGGTGAGTTGCTCAACCTTTCTGTTAGTCCAAATGAGAAATCTAAAGTCATAAACTCCGTTGATTTCCACTTCAATTGTTGCTACTATGTCGAAAAGTTTTTATTGTATTCAAATTCTGTGGATGTTCAATCGTTGGAAATCTGCAGAAGTTGGGTAGATTGTTCTTTTTATGACAGAAAGATCATCTTCTGCATTTTTTGTTAAGATAAACTGTTCAAGTTATTTGCTTTGATGATTGTGGCTGGTGGAGCAAGTTTAGAGATGAGGATGGTTGAGGTCACCTAGCTGAGCTTGTTAAATCAATTGCAGTAACCTAATAAGATTTTCCATGCACAAATAGTCTAACCTTAGATAATTTTGGATTGAATCGTGATGTTCATTTGTATTTGTTTGTTGATTTTCAGTTACTGAACTCTTTGCAACCTCAATGTTTATACCACAGGACTGGAATCGCATACATATCCAATGTCGCTGTTCGGAAAAGGTTTCGTCGGAAGGGGATCGCTAAAAGACTTGTTGCCAAGGCGGAGGCCGAAGCAAAGAGTTGGGGTTGCCGTGCAATAGCTTTGCACTGTGATAAGAATGATCATGGAGCCACCAAGCTCTACGCAGGTCAGGGTTTCAAATGTATCAAAGTCCCTGAAGGAGCAAAGTGGCCACAGCCCAGAACCTCCCCAGATACCAACTTCAATTTCATGATGAAGCTTCTTTAACACTGCTTGAATTTTTAGAAGCCTAGGAAGTGGGAGTACTTGTAAAGAAAATTGGAAGTCAAAGATCAAAGTAGGACAAATCAAGATTCTATCCTGGGTTGAGCAGTAGTTATGCTCCTGCAAAGCTTAGTTTCTGATATTTCATCAGTCCCCTTGGTATCATTCTGCTATTAGTTGATCGGATGAGAGTTTCTGACAATCTGTTTTACAGACGCACGGTTACAGAACGAACCATACAAAAGATCATTCACAATCAATCAACCATAACCCCCGTTGATAAAACACGAAAACATGGAAGTTTATAAAGGAGCGTATCTACTTGGAAGATCAGGCAAGAGTAGCGGTTCATAGAAACTGCACAGCACCTTATCAAAATTGCAGTACACTATTCTTAGCAAAGATAACACGTTTACCACTGTGATGTTCTGTACTTTTATGGTGCTTATTATGTATGGTTCAAACCAGTAAAATTCGGTATATCTTACAAAATTATCACAAGATTGTAGAACTGCCACAAAAACTGGATTTAACAGGACAGAACTCTTGAAATATAACATTGCAGGTTAGCCTCCCCGAAAAGTTACCAACACGACATTGCTTGAAACCGACATCTAGCTGCTCAAAGCAAATATCACTTATGATGGTTGCACAAATTTATCCAAGGCAGTTATATCCAAAGCATGAAACTCTTTGACAGCAGAAGCCACGGTAAGTCCCAGTTTCACAGCATCTTCATTGCTGGGTGCCTAAAGTAGCGTTGTGGTTAGTTAAAAGTAAACTCCATAGATACAGCTCCCCGAGCAGAAAACTGAAACTACTTCAATACCTCAATGTTAAGGGGAAGGACAGGATCATGAAGTGAAAGCCTAAGAAGGAACCACCCACCATGACCAGAAACTCGGACCTGCTCAATGAAAGGAGACTAAGAATAATATCGATGGCTTGTAAATACCAGGTAACAAATTAGTTAGAATATTATATAAAAATTTACTGCAAGCAGCTCTCCAAGAGTAGAAGGATCCGTTTAGACCTTACCCCTTCATGGTTCACGGGAGCTTTCTGAAGTTTCGGGTCTAAGGTTACAAGGTTCTCCAAGTGTTGCAGCACTGCCTCTCCATATTCCCGGAAAGACCTGGATGTATATTGATAAATAAATGCACAGCTACTGAAAGAAATTCACACAATCAACCATATAGAAATCATACCCTCCTTTTAGATCCGGATGATTTTGATCAATTTTTAGTCTCAACTCCACAGCCACTGCTGGTTCCTGCAGACCTTCTACGAGATCTGTCAGAACTTTGCTACCACCATCAATTCCTGAAGTTCTTGCTGAAGCAAGTTTGTTAAGAAGTTTGACCTGCAAGTGATGAAACAGAAATGTGAGGGATAATTCAAGTAATGAACTAAAATGGAACAAGAAGTTTGAACATAATGTTTGAACGAGGACCATGAGATAAGCGCCATCATCAAGCCAATGATTTTCCTTGAGAGCACCATGACCACTGGTTTCAATAGCCAGATGTGACTCCTCACCGATGGAGTTCTGTCAGCATTTTTGTCACTCGAAAATTCAGAGAGAGAGAGAGAGAGAGAGAAGAGAGAGAGTCTAAAACAAGAGAACATCAACATGCAACAGAACAAAGACAAAGTTATTGGAAGTTAAATGTTATATTACCAAACGAATAGCTTCATCAATGACATTTTTATAGCCTCTCTTAAAGCGATGGTGCTTTCCCCCTGAAAGAGATTGGAGGTCACAAATGCATTCACATATACAGAACAGGCAATGAAAAAGTTCACGATTTCACATACCGAGTTTCTTTTCAATGAAAGTAGTCAGTCCATCTGAAGTCACACTGTCTGTGACAATAGTTGTTCCTGGATGCTAATAGAGTACAGGACAAAAAATTGGTAAAACATAATTAAGAAAGAATTTGACTTGAACACAGTAAAAATACAACTTTCTTACTTCCTCCAGAACAACGGCAGACGTTAATGCAATCAGACGATTTCGGTTGAACTCACGACCGGTGGCATCCACAGCAGCAGATCTACAGAGAAAAAAGTCAAAAACTATGAATTAAGAGATAAGTATAAATGAATTTCTTAGAGACTGAAATAGACAGTAATAATGAGGAGAACCTGTCAACATCAGTATCAAAGATAATTCCCAGATCAGCGTTGTTGTCAAGGACTGCCTGAGTGATAGCCTCCATTGCTGCCTTATCCTCTGGGTTAGGGATGTGGTTGGGAAAAAGACCTGTTTCCAGAATAAGATTTTAGTAACTTATGCGCGAATACATAGAACTGTCACAAAAATTCTTCCAGTTCCACCATTACCATCCGGTTCTAAGAACTGGCTGCCAGAAGTATTAGCCCCAAGAGGCTCAAGAACTTTTGCCTGCCACAAAAACAAAAGTAATATCAGATGGAATGACACGGATCAACTTCAATGGGCACTCTCCGGAAAACAGCCCTTTGCATTCGTGCACATTTTCCATAAGAGGCACTTTTTCCCACAAATCTAACATGACAGATAGGGATGAATTTGTGAATTTTTAAAACCATCTTCATTCATCTTTATCAGACAAAGACAGTCTATTTCTTTGTAGTTCAGATTTGCACTCGCTCCAGGATGAACTGATCAACTCAGTTATAAAATTGATATATAAAAGTATATATAAAAGTACATGTACGTGTTAATCAAAAAACAACGAGGTATCTATAGACAAGCATGATGATACTGGCAACATTATGAATAAGTGTCAACATACTGTCATATCAAAAAAAAGGAGACCAAAATCATCTCATTATGTAATTGCCAACAGAACTTACAGCAAAAAATCCTCCTGCTCCATTTCCTGCATCAACAACTATGTGGAACCCCTCCAGTGGTTTCTCTAAGAATATGACAATAGAAATAAACAAAATATTTATCATCAGAATTAAAGCTACCATCTCAAAAGAAAAAAAAAGCAACAAAAATCGAAGTTTCTTCCTATTGAAACTAACAGCGTGAGAAAACTGCTATTGATGCAAAATTTAATGGAGTAATTACCTATATTTCCTGCAGCTTTGCGTACTGCTTTCACGAGATCAGATGCATACAGAGTCATGTAATCAACTTTCTTCACAGATGCAGATGCTCGCCTTTTTGAGTTTGTTAAACCTTCATCTTTAAACTTACTGTATATATCTGCGGCACGCTCCAAAATGTCTTTAATGTCAGGCTTCCCAAGCCCTCCACCATTTGTGAAGAATTTGAAACCATTCCTGTTATAAGGAAGATGACTAGCTATTTGCACAACAACATCAGACACAATATATAAGCAAATTAACAATAGCTCTCAATAAAAAATAATCAAATAACATGATCTAAGGAAAACCTTTAATTAATCCAGAGGTTTGAATTTTGGCATGTAACAGAAATATGAATCATACCTACCTGTTATCATTATAGCCCCATCAGCAGGGCATAACGCTGTTTCATCTTCAGTGAGTGTGCTATTAAACATTGCTGGGGTAGAGGCCAATCTACAGACAATAAGATAATACACAAACAGGAAGACAAAAAAATCACTATGAAGGATCACTTGAAGCTTCACTTAGATAGTTATAAAGATCAGGTCAGTAAATCAAATGTTGGATCAGTTTATGTCTACCATATTTTTATATCAAAAATCCTAGGTGTGTTAAGAGGCCTTCTGCAAAGTCCCAAAAGCTTGGAGAAGAAAATCTAACTATGAGTTTCTTCTTCATCAGTAATTTCAAGTTTCAAAATAGACATTATGTCAACTACCACATTCATACACAACTAGCTACGGTAAATTCGGCCAACTTAAAAGACCTCGTACATCAAGATTCTTATAAAAATAGGTAGAGAATTAAAGCAAGAGGAAATTATTAACCTACCCAAACTGAATTACATCTAGGCCTGCACCAGCAACACCCTGAGAAACTGCATCCTGGAAGTTAAAAGAGGGACAACCTCTTAGTTATGCAATATACTATTGTATGGATGAATTTCTGAGAGGATTAGCTAAAGTGTATAAGCTACTAGAAGACAAACTACATAAGCTTAGAGCGATTTTCAAATTAGCTTCATGGCGACACTTGGAGTAACAGATTACAGAACGTCAATTCCAACACCCCACCCCAAACAAAAACTGACAAAATACAAGGACAGACCTACTACCAAAATGTGATTGTCGTTGTTGGAACTATCTGTTTAAAAGATACTACTAGAGATACTATACAGCAGCACAAGGAATACAAACCAGCAATATGGACGCAGATATACGGGAATCATGTCCGATAGAAATTCTCAAGGGTCGAGAAGCATCAGCTTTTTTCTTTTCCAACAGCCATGCAGCAAAGGCAGCTCCTATTGCTTCTGTAACTGGTTCAGTGAGGCTAACCGGCTCTCCCTCGACACCAGCAATAGCCACACCTCGAATATCACTGAGATATGAGGTAGATCAATGGAATGCAAACTCCAATTCAAGTATCTGTTAGAAATATATTGATTCCCTCACAAACCAGCAAATCCTGCCTTGTTTATGATCTAAAAACAGCATACACCCTATACTGTCTTTTGAGTGACAGTATAAGCAAAATGATAAAAAAGAAATCTCTACCTCTCTCTCTTTCTCTCAATACAAGAACTTCTTACAGCAAATTGAAACAAGAATAACGCACAAAAGCTTAATTTGCTATAAAGTAATAACAAACACACAGAAGTTTGCTGTGATAAGAAAATAATTTTAGACTGTGGTCCTTCCTCACCTGCCATTTTGAAGCTTTAAAAAATCAACTTTTTCAAGATTCGGCACTGCAGTTGCAGATGAAGCAGCTGGAACAGAGAGGCACAGAATAATTACATAAGAAACAATCGGGAAAAGAGAAAATATCCAATTTTCTCCATCAAACTACGTGTCAGAAAGTATAAGGTGGTGCCCCTCTGCAAGCAAAGTCTATCCTTAACGTCATAGAAAGGGGTTAACCAAAAAAAGAAAAGAAGAAAGGCAAAGATATATTAAGCATAATATGGCAATAGAAGAAGGTAATTGGTTAGCAGCTAAAAAATGGTCAATTTTGACACTTGATATCAACCTGGAAAAGAATGAAGATTCTAGTACAGACCATTGCAGTTAATTGTAGTGCGTCGGTTAACAAAACCACTCTGGTAAATTGGCAAGGAGGGTAGTTTCATGGAAAATAAGCAAGTCCATGCCAGCTTCCCTCCATGAATGGGAAGCAAATTGGACATAAAAGGGACAGGACGGTGAGATTCCCTTCGGTATTGGGACCCCAACTGCCTATTCTGTGCTACAATAACATTTTGGGCAATCTTTCCTGACATTGCTGCATCATGACAATTCCAACTACTATTAGCTCCAAACCATTTTACAATCATCACATATACATCAACACTTAAGCATCTACTTGACTAAACTTGGCAAAAAGTAGTTTTCCTTCACTATTTGTCTATAAACCAATTAGGTGTCGGAGAAGAAAAAGCAGGGAACTAGTTGAACAATCACTAGCAGTCCACCAAACAGAAAAGAAACCATTTTTACGGATTCAATTCATTGAAATGAAATCTTTCAACAGCAGGAACAAAAAGACAGAAAGTTAAAAACTTTGAAAGATTCATGGATTGTATCGACGGAGAAGTAACGAGAACGAGAACCAACCAGCCATTTTGATGACAAAGGGACTCGTCGATAGTAGATGAAAGATACAGTAGCCGTAGTTGGTGGTGGATGATTAGGTGCAGTTAAATATGAGTTCTCTCGTAGTTTCCGTATGATGTGCTCAATGTCTTCCCTCCACGTGTTAGTATGTATGGTTTTCTTTCTTTATAGAATAAAAGACAATTAAAAAAAAAACTCTTTAATTTTTAAATCTTTTTTAAGTTTACTTTTTAATAAAATAAAATCCTTTATTTAAAATTCAGATAAAAATAATATTATATTTGTACCGATCAAATACTATTAACTCTTAAATTTAAATTGAACTATTTAATATGAATTAAACTAATAATTAATGATCTTAAATTATTAATTTAAGTTTAATTTTATTAATTCAAATTGAATTTAAGAGTTTATTTAAATTATTATATTGCTAACATTTGACTAATTTACGTCTAATGTTAATCAAATTTTAAACTGGACTCAAATTTTTTTTAAATTTCGGGCTTCGGACTCAACCAATCCAAATCCGACCTACCCTAAAGTCTAAAATTTTTAAGAAAATGTATCGTTTGATTTTTTCCAAAATTAAAATATATATTACGCTTTGGGCTTCTGAACACAAAATTTCAAGAAGGCCCGAGTCCGGTCCGGCCTGGCCTGGCCTAGTTCATTGCCAGCTTGCCACCACTACTCCCAGTCTCTGGTTAACTACATCAGAAATAGATACTTGCCAGCACACTAACTGTTGTATGCATTTGCTTGTGTAAGCTCTAATACCGATTTCAGGCACATGAACAACTATCAATAGATGACAACATGATTCCATGATTCGAACTCTAAGATACATACAACAGATACCAACTACCAAAAGGGGTCAGCTAACATTGCTCTACATATCTATACATATAGCTCGAGTTGCTGAAGCTAAGGTGATTCTATATCATAGACTGGTATATCAAGACTTTGCACCGTGGAAAACAATACCTCAAGTGTAAATACAACAGATGACCGGAATTATACTCCAGCAACATCATGTCCCGCCGCAGCAAACACATACATTCACATGGCAGAGTGCTCATTTTGGTGTGAACTTGGAGTTCATTTAAAAGTCTATGTAGTGAGGGTATCAGTACCCGCCTTCAGCATTGGCTATGCCCTGTGATAGAAATAACTGATGCATATCAGAGAGACATCAAGGAAAAAGAATCAAAGAAAACAATAAAACAACTACCGAATGATTAGCATGACAGAACCAAACTACAACATCTATAGTCTGCTTAAAGCCAACATAAAGGTGAAATTTTAAGAGTTATTCACCCAGCAATCAGCTAAAGAACTCATCACATATTCAATGATTTGGCCCTTATTTGTAAGTTGTAACAATATGATTCCTAAGTTCATAAAATAACTCCAGCAATGATGCATTCCATATGCTGATGACAATTACTCTGTGTCCTGTCCAGATCAGCCTAGAACATCCTCATAAATAAATTCATACGTATTAATGTCCTGCATATTAGCATTAGGAATGTCTACCATACTCCAGAATATGCTGTTTATAAATCATGCAAACTAGGAAAATTCTTACTGAGGTCCAACTGCTTACATGAGAGTTCAACAACACATAAGTTGATCAAAACTCGAGAAACAGAGTTACATCATCCACGCCTTGGGTTGTAGCAATTGGAACAGTCTTGAAGGGCACAGAAATGGTATAATTCAGCTGATAGTTAACAAGCATTGAGCCAAATATGTTGAACTTTGTAGCACTACCATAAGCAGCCTGCGCATCAGAACACCTCTTAAAAACTACTCTTGCACGGTTGGTATCCCTATCTACTTCTGTCTCAGATTCTTTCAAAGGTCCAAAACGCCTGAACATTTTATTCAAGTTTGTTTCAGAAGGAACAGAATCAACCACAGGAAAATGCATTACAAGTTCCGCCGGTGCATTTTCATCTACATAGCCAGCTGGTTTATCAGCTGATAGATCAGGCTTGCCATCAAAATATTGCTTCCTAGAATTGGACCGACGGAGAGGTTTATCTGAATCCATAGAACCAAGTTGATCAGTCCGTTTCCTACTTTTACGTGATGGTTGCTCTTCAGAATCGTTATGAATAAACCGGTCTGTCCAGTAAGTATCACTCAAATCTTCAAATTCAAATGTTTCGGGAGACCCACCTATTGTGCATGTTTTTCTCCTCTTTCCAATTACTTTATCAGGCTGATCCACTATTAATGA
Source organism: Erythroxylum coriaceum (assembly GCA_026874005.2). Taxonomy (NCBI): domain Eukaryota; kingdom Viridiplantae; phylum Streptophyta; class Magnoliopsida; order Malpighiales; family Erythroxylaceae; genus Erythroxylum; species Erythroxylum coriaceum. Next base: position 4,360 of record JANQAP020111531.1, on the reverse strand, counting down.
ATTCCTGAAATCTGAGAAGAAACCAATAACAATGCTCAAGAAATTATACCCTTTTAGGGGATCCTGAGCTACCAAGTGAAGTTGGGATACCAGTTCATCTAATGGTGAATATTCACTTAATGATATTGCGGCCTTAGTCTCAGCATCCTCATAATGCTGGGCAGAAGCATCAGATACATCGCCTATAACTCCATCACTATTTCCATCTCCCTTCTGGGTATTACATTTAAGAATAGAGGGCGACCCAGACATTTGGCTAGCGACTCTACGAATGCAGTCCCCAATTTTAAACGATGGCTTAGGTGAAGCAATGGTGGTAGACACTTTAGCAAGAGATATAATCCTCCTGCCTTCTGGTGTAGCTGAGTCAGCATGAAAAGACATATGTTTCTTGCTAGAAGTCGGTGACAGTGATCTGCCGTCAGATTTCTCCCCAGATCCAATTTCATTATCAACAGAATCCCATGAATCACCCATTAACTCAGACATGCTTCTTTCCTTTTTTCTAGGATAGAGACTTTCCTTCAAATTGTGTTTGCGTTTGTGATAAGAACCTCTTTGAGTTTGCAGAATCTTTTTACTAAAATTACTTTGGCCATCATCCCTACTACCATGAGGTGAATATTCTACCATGTCATCCTGAAACTCTAATCCATCTGCACTCTCCAACAAATTTCCACAATCCTGGAACTCATGCAGTTCAGTATAACCCTTTAAACAGTAAAAAGCATGTACTTGAGACTTTGCAATCACAAGCTCTAAACGGTCAGCCCCATCAGTAGGACATTGTGCTAAGGCTTTCATATACTCCAACAACTTGTTAGATTCAAATAAATCACAACTTGTAAATTTATCCACACTGTCCCTTGTACTTGATTCTTCCCTAATCCCTGCATTTTCAACCACTTGATATTGAATTTTTTCATAAGCATCCTTTGGTACGCATGAGCAAGCCAGGCCCAACTCCGTCCGTCTTGCAACTTCTTCCAAAGCACAATTGACAGCCTTCTGGAATGCTTCCGAAGTGCCCTGTTTCTCAACTAAGGAGAAACTTGACCTAAAAGGTTTAAGCAAAGATGCTTCATTCCATGCAAATGTCCGGTCACCAAAATATGCTACCAAAAAGCAGTCCTTCTTATGATACTTCATTGCTTTCTCAGAAGCATCTGTTGGATCAAATATTTGCCCAGGCCACCATGGGTGGCTCCTCACTTTACCCCAGACCAAGTCCCCCTCAGAAAGCTCAGCGTCATCATCCACTGGAAGTTCATATCTGGCTTCATAAGTCTCTCTTGTGCTTCCAGATTTTAAAGCTGCTCGTTTAACAGGTGCATCCTCAACAGTCTTTGACTGTCCATTGTCAGTATCCTCTTCATCAGTGTCCATTTGTTCCTCTTCATGTGAAGGGATATGCTCAGTATCAACAGCGGGTTCTTCAACCAACATTTCTTGCAACAAAGCTGAATCAGTCTGGAATGCAGTCTCATTTAAGCCTTCTTCAACTTTCAATTGCTGACCCTCTCTGTTTGTGACTTCAGTACCTGGTTCTGTGCTTACACAAACTACTGGCTTTTGCTCTCCTATCTTTTTCTCCTCCCTACCTTCCTCTGCAAGTGTGATATGCTCTGGGAATCCTTCGTACATCGTCTGTGTCTTTGGATGCTGAACAGTTCCTAAGGAAAAACTGGAAGCATGGACCCTATTTAAAGAAACTTCACAATCCGTTTGTTTCACTTCCTCTCCAAGAACTTGAGTGGAGTGACATAAAGTCGTTGGATGCATATAAGTGCAGCTTTCTGTTTGAGTAGTCCCATTAACATCGTCAACTTCCACCTGCTGTTCTGTAATGATAGTTTTTCCCTCTTGGAGCAGGCCAGCTTGTCCCGGATCATTAACTTTTCTATCAACTCCAATTCCATCCTCTACCTTAGCAAAATCACTATTCATTTCAGAACTCAGAAGCACATTGCCCATAGTGGGTGTGGCTTCAGCTCCAAGAATTTGGGTTGCTTGAAATGAATTTTGTGAATCTGCAAATGCATTACAGTGATTTTCAGTGCTTTCATTGCATGTCTCGACCATTCCCTGCAGTTCTTCCACTGAAAAATAAAAATTTCCATGAAAAACATCATTGTCCATACCTTCAATATTAGGACACGTAATCTCCTGGCTGTCCATCAGTGCAAGTTTGGACTCAATAGTGGTTTGTGCTTGGTCCTCCACAGGTTTGGAGGGTGCATTATCAATGTCATCCTTCTCTTTTGAGACTGAATCTCTTTCGGGACAGTATATTTTTTCCTGCAAAGTACTATTAGTAGAGACAGTGTCATCTTTGATGAGAGTATTCTCCAACGCATTACTATAAGGTTCTTCAGCATGTGTATTTGAAGCTTCAGTTTTGACCAACACACCCTCCTCTTCACCAACAGCATAAGCTACATTGGAATCTTCCACTACATTTGCAGAAGTCGGATCTGCAATTTTAGTTCCAGTATCTCGACTTTCTCCACATAATACATAAGCCTCCTGTTTCTTTGATTCTTCCACTGGATTTTCTCCAACGCCATCTACTTCCATAGCATGCTCTGAAGGCTTGTCAACCAATTCAGGCATCTCTTCAACAACAGTTCGAGTTTCAACTACTGAGCAGTCTAGAGACATTGAAGCACCTCCTCCCTCATTTTCAACACTTCCATTCTGACCTTCACTTTCTGATACCCCTAAATTTCCAGAACCAACACCCTCAACAACATTAACTCCACAACTCTCTGCACCTTCCTTCGCCAATTCTCCTTCCAGAGCCTCTACCGGCGAAACAACCACAACTTCTTCAGCGTGAACTTGAGTGTCACCTTCATTCAATGAAGACGTCGCAACTATACCTTCCATTCTACCAGGCTCTCGCTCAACATTATCAATCTCAATCTTCTGTGAACTTTTATCATCAGTCTTACCACTTCCACCAACATCACTGGCCAATTCTCCATTCAACACATCGCCAACTAATTCACCTCCTTTAGATTCTTCAGCCCTAGAAGAGCATCCGACCTCAACATCAGTTCCTACAGTCACCACGTCAGCTCTTGAATCCTTAATAACTTCTGCACCCAATTCACCAACCAGAGCACTCCCACCATCTAAATCTTTTACCTCTCTTTCCAAACCCATCTCGGTTGATCCATCATCCTCATTAGCTGCTTTCCCGCTCGAATTACCTCCACCCCCATGTGCAGAGTCTCGTATACAAACACTATCAACGTAAGTATCAGAACCCGTAACGCCAACCATTATATCAGCACCATTACAAGACTCCCTGTCCACTACCACAACCTCTTCTTCTGTAGACTCCTCAACTTGACCTTGCTCCTGCACATCTCTGGAAACCGACACATCAAGTCGGGTTTTCTCTCCATCAACAACCTCATCAACATCTTCCCTAACCTTCTCTGTCTTGGACTCCTTCGAAGTATCATCAACAGAAATACCGTTCTCTTTGTGTTCATACATCTTAAACACTATCTGGGTCGATCTCAAAATCCACAAAAGATTGCTCCTTCATCACGAACAAGAAAATAAACGACATCAAGAGAATGATAAACCCTAACAACAACCCAGAGAAGAAAGATAAAAAAACTGAAATTTTTACAGCTACAATCAAGAAGATGCTTTAGACAAATAAAAGAAGCACTTCTGAAAGTTGAATTCAAAGAAAAGGGTGCAGCGTTATAAGTGAGAGATCGTTCGTGTACCTGTTCCCCTAGATCTTAGTATCAGTGGTGAAACTACTAATAAGTCATTGCAAAGTGTTGTGTACTTCAGGGGGCCTAAACTAAAGGGTCGACATAAATGCTTCTTTGTTTGTCTTTTTCCGCCCTTTTGGTGATTGGTCAAGACTTCCTCGCCAGTTCTTTTCAGTTTCTTCAATGGCGATTAGTTGTTTGTGAAATTTTACAAGTGTCACCTTTTAGGGGTTGATTTACTTTCTTAAAGTTAGCGTTTCCAATGTTAAATTGAGTTTCAAATACTGAATTGAGCAAGCTTAAGCTAACCAATATTAATTTAATTTAATTTAATTTAATTTAATTTTAAATTATTTATTTATTAAATAATTCATTCAAATAACACGTAAGAAAGTAATTAAAATTAACTAGTAAATAATTGGCATTTGGACTTAGCACCATTGACCTAATTCAAGTTGAAGCCACACTATGACCTTTTTTCTCAATTTTTGGGTTTGATGACATGTGGTAGCCACGTAAAAGGACATGTAGCTTATCTTCTTTGATGACATGTGTCCTTTTAAAACAAGGACACCTTGCACCAAAAGGCTTAAGCAAATGTAGAGTCACTCATCTTTCCT
>JANQAP020110972.1:0-39147 GCA_026874005.2 Erythroxylum coriaceum | reverse complement strand
TTAGGAATAATACATAAATGCAATATAAATCTCATAATTATAATCTCATTATAATTTCATTTGCAATGTACAATTATTCCATGGATTTTATCATATACATATAAACATGTACAAGATAAAGAATGCCTTTGAATAATTTGTCACTAAATTACGACCAAAGCGATTGGCTGTAGGGCATAAACCAACAGAGGAGACGTAACCATAGTAGAGAAAAGGCTCCCTTTGTTGCACTACCTTCTCCATTTAAACTATTCTTGAGTTTGCAATACCTCCACCATTAGTCCTTTATTTCCCATCGACATCAATGCCTCAATTTCCACTCGCATTAGCTTATCAGTTCTTGCCTACATTAGGCTATTAGTTTTTACTAGCATCTAATTAAATTTCCTCTAATGTCAACATACCATGATCTGCCAATGTCTATATACTCAATTTCATCTTTCTATATTAGAAATACAGGCAACCATTGTATACCAATTTACTCAACGTCAATACTTTCTATTTTAGATCTAGCAATTGGGCAAGAGCCTTTATTTTATGACCTCGTGACCATTAAGGAGATCAGGTAAGACAATAAGTGGGATAAAGACAAAGTGGTTGGTCTAACTTTAAAATATAAAATGATAATACAGGTAATCAAAACTGTTACATCTAGTGATATTTAGGCACCATAAAATTTTTGTTTAGAGTGAAATATTCATTTGCCTCCTAAATTTATATTTTCATAATTTGAAAATTGTGATTAAAATCAAGACCTAACTGCTCATCTGTAAATGTTTTGTAATAAGTTGACCATAAATATTGACAATGAAGACTTGTTAGTATACTATTTTCGAAAAAAAACCTTACTAGACGAGGATTACTGTGGTTTCTTGATACGGATCAATCAACTATGAAGTGTAAGAGGGACTTGTTGAACTCATTCTTAATTTAGTATAGGTTCAACCAAGATACTATAGTAACTTATAAATAACTTCAATAAATGGAGAAGGAATTCATAGAAAATCTAAAAGATTAAGAAATAAGGTGATGTGCAAAATCTTTATAAGCTTAATAGCCTTTATTAGAAGAGAAAATTGCAAGCCTATTCTTGAAAACTTTAAAAATTTTGTAGTCAAAAGATGCATTTTAGGCACTAATTTTTTGTAATGCTCAAAAAGGACACTAACATTATGAAAACCATCCAACTTCAACCTAAACTAGCTGAACCCTGAATTCCTCTATAGGCTCTGCTAAAAAGCACATATGTTACCTTTTTCAAAATTAGTCCAGGCCCATCACAACAAATTTATAATTCCAAATAGCAACAATAGGCGCTACACCTCTTTTATAGGTGAAATCCCTAATTTCTTCCGTTAATCCTGATTCAATTGGCCCTAGTGTATTCCTCTTCAAGTTATCCTACTCTTTCTTATGATAATACTTTGGATGAACCAAGTTAGATCTAGAATAAACTGGAATCATTGCTAATGGTTTAAATGTTTAATTTCAAACCTTCAAAATTACTAAACCCAGTTTATATTTGGTTTTCTCCTATATTAGATTCCTGAAATTTCTACTAAATTTAAATACACTTATAATTTTCCTATACATTAACATTTATTAGTATATCAAATTATGATCTTTCCTTGGAGAGCTGAAATTTTGATTAATAATTCAAGATATACTAAATTTGTAACTTTTTTGTATATCTAACATGTTAAATGGGTAGTCAAAATTTTATTTTTAGGAACAAAGTGGCAAGACTAGCCTTACATGGTAAATAAATAAATGAGTTGAAATAACTTCAACCATTCTCTAGAAAAACTCATTTGATATTCTACTTATGAATGAAATATGATTAAAGGCTAAAAAGAGAAGTAGCATAGCCAAATAAAACTCGATTATAAGAAACATCCTCGTCAAGTATTAATGTTTTTTTAAAAAAAGAAATAATAATTTAAATTAATAAAATTGAGAAGGTAGTATAAACATGCCAAAATAATAAGATAGCAAGGGTAGTACCCGAAACTATCCTAAAATACATATGCAGCAGGTAAGAACTAAACAAAAGAAAAGACTACACTAAGATAATCGAACATGATATAGTAGATCAATGAGCTAGATGTTCAATGAGGATAAGATGTTTACACTGTAAGATTATTTAAGATCTTTGAATAGGATTAGCTCTCTGAGTTCCTTAAAGATATCTGTAATAATGGAGTCCTTGAAGGAAATTTTTTTTGTAAACCTTTTGGAGTTTCTTTCTTTCCACAATACATATACACAAAGCTCTAAAGACAGGATAAGAATCAACTTGTTTGAATTTAAGTGAACTATCTAGTTGAGCAACTTTTTTGTAATCTCAGTGAAAGAGTTCCCTGGATCAAACCATAGACACTTCCTTATGATATGATCCATATGGTGCTGTTGAAAGGACATGTAAAAAATAGATGACCTTTTGTTTCCATATGAACCTGAGACATTGGAAACGTTTTGTCCACTTGCATATATGACATTCTATCAAATGCATTGAGTTTATTTGTTAACCATAGTGTAAAGAATATTCTTGAAGTTAAAGCCTTGCTCCATATGACCTTATGACAAACTACCTATAAGCTTCTTCTTTTTTTAACAAACTTTTGGTGCTTTTATTGGTAAGTTTATGGATGGGTTAGTCTTGCTAGTAAAAGGTATCAAAAAAGGTTAGGTTAGGTGGATAAGCAAGTTGTGGTTGTCTTAAGCTGTGAGGGAAATTCCATGAAACATCATTAGTTATAGAGCTAAATCTTATATTGAGTGATGATGTTTATGGACTATTTAATTTGTTGAAATGTTGTATGAGTAGTCCCAAGCCCAACCAGTTGTCATACCAAAGAGATATCAGTCTATCATTCTTGTGCATGAGACTTCATTTTGTACCTTATCCTTCAACAACAGAATTTGAGAAAGTGAGAGTATGAGGCATTTTGCTCAATTCCCCAAATGCTTCTGCCTTTGAGGAAGTAAGAGTGAAGCCATTTTATCCAAAGTGAAGTTTTATCAGTTAGTATCCACCAAAGTCTTTTAAGAATCAAAGCCTGACTTATGGTTTTGATTGGGGTAAAGTTCAGTCCACCTTCTTCTTTGGGAAGACATGTATCTACTCAGTTCACTTTGGTAGATGGCAGATACTTTAGCACCATTTGGATGGCTCCATAGGAAGTTTTTGATTAGCCTTTCAATCAATTTAATCACATCTTAGGAGAGAAAAATGTGGGATCTCTAATATATATTTAATGAATTTAACATCAATTTGATGAGTTGCATCTTCTGGCATAAGAGAGAAATTTATTAACCTATAAGCTGATCCTCTTCTAAATTTCTCTAACAGATGTGCACTCCATAAAGTTAAGCCTTTTAGTGGAGACAAGTAGTCCTAGGTACATAAAGGGTGAGTTTTTAAACTTCATTCCAGTATTTTGAGCGATAAGAGGCTCCAAAATAATGGAATTTTTTGATAAAAGGAAATGAATCTTGGATAGGTTTATTTACAAACCTGAAAAGCATTTGAAAGTGTCGAGAACTTTCATGTAAATTTGAATGGAGTCCATCTTTTCCCTTCAAAATAAAAGGAGATCATCTACAAAACAAAGGTTAGTTAAGCCAATTTTCTTGCACTTTGCATGATGTCTGAAATTGGAGTTGATTAGCACTTCATGTTTGATTATTGAGTTGAGGGACTCCATGTAAAGGATAAAGACATAAGGGGATAAGGGATCCCTCTGTCTAGGATCTCTAGTTGTTTTGAAGAATTTGGTAGGATTTCCATTTATCAATACTGAAAAAGAAGCAGAAGATATGCATTCCCTTAACCATTATGTGAATATGTCTGTCGTAAGCCTTTAACTTTTTCTATAGGAAGTCCCAACTCACTGTCTTATGCTATATGATAGTTTATCTTAATTGTGCAATTAAGAGAGTGATTGGATCAAAAATAACACTTTAGGAGCTCTTATACTATTAGAATATTATCCCTGATATGTCTGTCATTTAAGAAGACACCTTGATTCTCACTTATCAAAAGGGTTAGTGCAGACACCTTGATTCTCACTGATTAGAAGGGTTATTGCTTTCTTTAACCTAGTTGCTAAAATTTTGAAGATAATTTTGTAAAGGAACAAGCTATGGGCCTGAACTCACCAAGTTTTATAAGGTTAGAGCATTAGGAATCAAGCAAACAAAGGTTTTGTTAATCTCTTTGAGAAGAACCCCTTTGGAGAAGAACTCGTGGACAACTTGTTTAACAAAGTTTCCAGTGATGCTCTAAGACTTTTGAAAGAAATAGACACTAAGACGATTGGGGTCTGGGGCCTTCGAGCCGTCCATTCCAAATACTTCATTCTAGATTTCAATTTCATCCACAAGTTTAATAAGAGAATCCAAATCTAGAGGTGAGACTTGTTTAAGTGAAAGTTTTCTGAGATCATCAAAAGAAATAGTTGAGGGACTGGTGGTATCTAGTAGGGCTTTAAATTACCTGATTGCTTCCTCTTGGATTTCCTGATGTGTCTAAAGTGTTGATCCTTCCTTGGAAACAACATAGTATATTTTGTTACAATTTTTCCTTGCAAGAATTGAGTTGAAGAAGAAGCTAGAACAATTGTCGCCATCTTTCAGCCAATTCACTCTAGCTTGTTATTGTAAGAGAGAACTATGATTGTGTGTGGCCTATATGAACTAAGGCAAAATCATTTTTTCTCTCTATCTAACAACATTTGATCAGTAGGATTAGAAGCAATTATGGGCTGTATGTCTTCAAGTTTTAGTTCGGATTAGTTAACGGTAGAAGCTGTGGATCCTTCCAAAATATTCAGTACTTTTAGCTCCTACTTAATGATCGTTAGTTTTTGCAACACATCTAAATTTTTTAGTCCTTTGACAATATTGTTCTGCCCCTCATCTACATGCTTTAAAGAACCCCGGTACATTCACTTGGAATTTGTTAAATCGAAAGTGATGATGTTTTATCACTTTTTATAAAAAGTTGTCGACAATAACTGAAATATGATCTGAGAAGAGAAGATCTTTGAATTTAGCAATACTGATGCGGAATTGGCTGAGCTAATGTCATTGACTAAGGCATAAGACAATTTCTTCTTGATATACCAATCAAAATTTTGTTTGTTAGACCAAGTGAAAATGTGTCCAACAAACTTGAGAACAATTACTCCTAGGTCCTCTAACCATTCTTTCAGATCAGCTGTGTAGTTCTTTAAATTGCAGTGTCCTTATGCTTCATAAGTGTATAAGGTTGAGTTAAAATCTCCACAGATAATCCACATTTTAAAGATGCTATTGCTGATAGTTTTGAGATTGTTCCATAAATTTCTTCTCTTAAATCTGAAATTGCTTGCATATATAAATGATATATTTAAGTCGATGTTCCTCTGTGAAGAAGAGGTAAAGGTGTATAGCTTAATCTATAGAGTCCAATAAATCTAGTTTGATCTCATCCTTCCTATAGTAGATAATAATTCTACCAAGAGCATAGTGGTTATGGTTTGTAAGCATGTTCCGATAGGAACCAAAAATTTCTAGCTTGGTAAGGTTTTCTAGTCTAATTTTGGTTTCAAGCAAGCCAATAATGAGAGGCTTCTCCCTCAAAACAAAGTCCTATAAAGCTGAGAGCTTAGTGGGACAACTTATTCCTTGAACATTCCGTATAATTATAGACATATTAAAGGAAGTGGTTTGTGGAGCATTTTCCTTTGCCCCTTTTAGATCTCCTTCTCTCCACATTTTAGAATTTGGCACTATCTTCAGCATTATTGGTTTGTTTAATTCCAATAGGAGTTGCAGGGACATCTGATGTATTAAGTACATTGGTGTTAACCTTTCCAGCTCTTCTGTAGGATGATTCAAACATTTTGAAGTAACTTTAGTGACTAATGATGTTATATTGTCTACCCTCTGGTTAGCAAGAGTTATATTAGATATCTCCATATTTTCCCTATTTTCGTTGTGCAATAAATTTTAATAGTTGGTTTTATGACTATATTCATCATTACCTTCTTTCAATATCTTATTATTTTGAACCTCGATGTTTTCATGGTTGGTGGAAGGCTTGAGGATTGACAATGTAATAATACCATCCTATATGGTTATATTTTCTGTAGCTGAGAATATAAGATTGTGTTTCTTCATAGTTTCTAGAGGTTGAATGTCATCTGCTTCCCTCGTAAGTTCTTAATAGCTTCTAGTTTTAAATGTTTTTCCCATTGATTTCCAAGTCTTACCTTGAAATTTAGAGGGTGGCTTCCAGTGATAAGAAATGATTATGCTATCTTCCCATAATTTGTTATCTTCCCCTAGTCTCAAAATTGAGATTTCATCTGGGAGATCCTTGGAAAGTTCCACACTGATGCATATCCTTGCATAGCCTATTTGTTTCTTCTTAGCAATATGCTCATCCATGCACAACGGTCTTCTAGTGTAGCTAGCTAAGGAGTTTAACCCTTGGTTTGTCTAGTATTCAAGGGGGACACTGTGGAAGTCTATTCAAAGTGGGATTCTTTGGATCTTAATGGTTTCTAATCTTAAGCTCGATTGCCAAGTTTGTAGAAATATTGGTTGGTTACCAAGATGCCATGGTCCTTCCTCTAGGATTTTTTAAACTTCAGAAATTGAAGAGAAGGTAAATAGAATCAGATTGTCTTCAAAGAGGAGGACATCTGTCAGTCTTTTGTGTTTTGAAAATTTGTTGGCCCATTTTGATACTATTGGAAAAGCTGGTCGTTGGTCGAAGAAGAATCCAACAGTTGTTGATTCTTAGTTACACGCTCCTTCCTTAAGTACCTTAAGGTCTAGGCAAACAATGAGTTTGTTGTCCATTTCTAGGGGTGGTGTATAAGCCAAGTTCAAGGGAATGTGATCCTTTACCACTTGTTTCCAAGTTTTCTGGGGATAAGGAGCAGCCAATGTTGCAGATATGGTGAAGTATTTTGAGTGGGGGAGGGGTAGGGTTGAGGGTGGGGTGGGGGATGGAAAAGGTGGAAAATGAAAAGGGGGAGTGAAGTTACATGAAGCATTGTGATGGCTTAAACATGAAAAGGGAAAGGTGCAGGTTTTCAATATTGGTCCGTCAAAAGTTGGTTATGAAAACTAGGTAAGGAAAATAGACGAGAGTGTGAAGTTTGGTGGAAAGGTCTACGATGCCCCTGGTGTCTAAGAAATAAAAGCTGGAAGGTGCGTAGAAAAAGGAAGAACCTGATATCTAGAATCCGATGAGGAATAAGGATGTAATGGAGGAATCATAGTGCTAACATCAAAGAGAAAAGAAAGGGATTCCAAACCACCTGTGGCTACACCAAGAGATAAGATGGAGTCTCTCTCTCCAACATTGATCGCCCTTGTAGAACATAAGTACTTCGTCAAGTATTAAAGTTGATTGTAAATTCATAGTACATTTAGTTTCTCTATGTTTATATTGTCAAAATCGAAAAAATCGTTGAAATTTTATATAAACAAGGAAGAAATGAAAGGTTCTAAAAGGAAAAGTTTAGAGAATTTATAATGAGAAATGCCAACTAAAGCCATTAATTGCCTAGGAGACAAAAATGAAAATGGAATAAAAATATAGATTTGGAGAAAATCAATAATGGAAATGTTGAACGTAATTTTTATTTAAAAAGAGTCCAGAGGAAGACAAAAGAGTCAATTGAATTAGGATTTAAGGATGAAATCATTAGGGCCCACCATTAATAGTTAGGATGACATGCAGTTAATCATGGACTCCTAATTGATTTTAAAAATATCAAGTATGCATTTTTAAATGAAACCTATATTAAAGTTTAGCGTCTCATAAGTTTGAAGTTTAGACTTGGTAATTTCAATAAAATAAGGGTATTTTTTAATGCCTTTAAATATTACGATCTAACTTAAATTTTTGTTCAACACCCTTTTTTATATAAAAAAGACATACTAAGAAAAGTTATAGCACTTTTGAAATTGCTCTTTTAGTGGTCTTATAACACCCCCTATACGTAACCTACAACTACCCATATACATGGCAACTAAATTTTTGTACATACATTCATGGCACACACTTTTATTCATTTATAGGGATTGTCATCACACATTTTTCTATTACATATTACAAAATTTCATATCACTTAATATTATCATTTAAGAATAGCATTACATCTTTACATTTATATAATAATCCAAAAGAAATATTACAAGCTCCTTTATTACATATACAATCATCTTTAACTAAAAAGATACATTCTAAAAGTACATTTACTTCTAGTGATTAGCCTTGGTCACTGTAGATATTCCTTGTGCCTCACTCTTATTACTTGAATCTACACTGATTAACACCCGTGCTAAGCTTGAAAGTTTAGTGGAGAAATACTTACTTTGGATGTCCACTCACAGCAGTCATTCGCTAAGCATACACACATTCATGAATATCATAAAATCATATAAATAATGATGACATAATTAATCAGGGTATATAATATAAATATGCTTCAGCATATTATTTGTATACTGTAAATTCACATTTATAAGCCAAATATTGATATTCAACGCTCATCGATGTAAATTATTCATATTGTCATAATATATCTCTTATTAATAACTGTTTACTTTATTTTTTATGTTAGGCTTGCACATTCTTGTCGGTGTGGATAACGGAAGCTATGAATATCCAAAGATATCAAACAATAAATACCCGAAAGTATCAAACTATAGATACCCAATGACATCAAACTATAGAGACACTATAGTCTCAAAATGAAGGCACCATTTGTGTCAAACTGTAGCAGTTGCACTGTAACCCTATAGGCATGTCTATCTATCCATCACCAAGACAATGAAGTAGGCACTGTAACATTTTCCCTTAATCATTTTCCATTTTTATAATTAATATATTGACAAATCATATGATATTCATTTGAAATCACAAAATTTGTATTTAAGTTCATACATGCAATTCATATGTAAATCACATATACTCGTATGATTTACTTCGTATATGTTTTGTTCAGTCGTGTTTCTCTATGTACATTCACATAATTCCAGTATATAAATTCATATACATTATTTAAATATAAAACATGTTAAATTGTACTTAATTATGTTCATAAAATTACATATATAAGCAATAAATATGCATATAAATCATCTATATACATGTAAATTTCCTTTAGCATGCATTATGTTCAATCTTAAATTTCAATGTTTAATCACCCGATTCACATATGGTAAGTCATATTTCATTTATTTCTAGTTCTTGAAAAGTTTCACAAACATTCTAAAAGGTTCAGATATGATTTAGAAAAAATCAGAAGTGAAAAACTCAAAATAGTGCAATTTCAGCTAAGAATATGGTGAGTCTAAAAATGTGCAAACAAATCAATCTAGAAGTGAATCATACGATGGTCTCCACTTGTTCCATAATTTTTACATAGAAAAATTCCAAATTAGGATTTAAGGTCTTCTATCTTACATGGCATCTAAAATCAGGCCATTTTGATTTCTAAATCATGAGATATACACCAAACATCACAAGCTGCTCTAAAATAGGGGCAGCATTAGATCAACATTTTCAATCTCAATTTACAGTGCCACATAACCATAATTAGATTTAAGTCTCTTCTAGATATTTTTAGTGCTATGTATTAAGTTTTTTATTCAATTAGAATCACCCAATTTGGAGGTCTTTAGGTCGAGATATGGCCAAATTAATGAGACTGGTTCAAGTGATCCTAAGACCAAAATTAAACTAAGTGTAGTCCCAAATCTTGAAATTAGCCAATAAGCTCTACTAATGCTTTTCCTTTTCTTCTCCTTTTGCTTTGCTTGATTCCCCAGCTAGAAACACCATAATTACATATCTCAATCTCAATTCCAACCTTATAATTGTAACTCGTCATGAGCAAAGCAAGAAAAGATGAAGTTGAGAAGAAAAACCACTAAGTTTTACCTTGATTCCTTATGCAAAATGATGTGATTAAAAAGATGAAATAGAGAGGAAATGAGAACAGGATAATTCTTAATTCATGAGTTGTAGGGAGGGACTTATGTCACCAAAATTTCGAATTGAAACGCCATATTCACGGTCCCTCTCTTCTCTCTTCTACTACCATTTCATAAATTTCTAGACTCACACACATGCTTCAATCTTATTGAACCATATGCTTCAATCCTACTCTAGTCCATGTTTCACACATAATTATTCATATTCATGCCGAAATGATCAAATTACCAATTTATGCTTATCTTTTTAAAATAATTACCATTATATCCCCTTTTATGCTTAGATACACTTAATTCCTTAAGTTCACTTCTTAATACACCTTAGACATACTATAATGCTTCTAGGGTATATATTAGGGCCTTACATTTCTCTCCTCCTTAAAAAGAATTTCACCCTCGAAATTCATACGTATATTGAATAGCTGTAGGTACTAAGTTCTTATCATCGATTCAAGTTCCCAAGTTGCCTCTTCAATGCCATAATGTTGCCAGAGCACCTTTAATAGAGGAATTTCCTTATTCCTTAACTGTCCCACTTCTCTAGCTAAGATTTCCTTCGACTTTTCATCATATGAAAAATCCGGTTAGACCTTTATCTCTTATATCAGTAACATATGTGAATCATCCGATTGCTATCTCTGTAGCATTGAGACATGGAATACATCATGCAACTTGGATAGTTCTATAGGAAGAGCTAACCTATGTGCCACTGGTCCAATCCTTTCAAGGATTTCATACGGACCTATAAATCTCAAACTAAGCTTTCCCTTTTTCTTGAATCTTAAGACCTTTCTTTAATGTGAAACTTTCAAGAAGATTTTGTCACTTACCACATATTCAATATCTTTCCTCTTTAAATCATCATATGTTAATAGTCTATCACTTATAACCTTCAATATTTACTGAATAACCTTCACTTTCTCTTATGCTTCTTTGACTATATCAGGCCTAATCATCATATTCTTAGCCAATTTTATTCAATAAATCGAGGTTCTACATTTTCTTCCATGCATTACGACTTCATATGGTGCCATGCTTATACTAGACTGATAACTATTATTGTAGGCAAATTCCATCAAAGGAATGTACCTATCCCAACTGCCTGGAAATTCTATAACATATACTTTAAGCATGTCTTCCAAAAATTGTATAACTCTCTAATATTGCCCATCCGTTTGTAGGTGTAACGCTGCCCAAAGCTGCTTGCAAACATTTTTAAAAATTTTGATGTAAATTCTAGATCTCGGTCAAAAACAATTGACAATGGCACTCCATGTATCTGAATAATCTCATTCACATACAACTCAGCTAACCAATCCATAAATAGTCAAGTTAGACCGTATAAAGTGAGTTGATTTTGTGAGCCTGTCCACTATAACCTATACCACATCATGCTTTCTCTGTGTAAGGGATAGGCCTATAACAAAATCTATGGTGAATATCCCATTTCCACTGTGGAATTGGGATGGGATTCAATACGCCAAATAGGACTTGATGTTCAACTTTCACCTGTTGACAATTCAAACACTTGGACACATAGTCCATTACGTCACACTTTATTCCTAGAAACCAATACTATTATTTCAAGTCCTGGTACATCTTTTTACCCCCAGGATGCATAGTGAACACACTATTATAGGCTTTATGTAATAACTTCTTCTTTAAGTCCTTTACTATTGGTAGACATAGTCTACTTTTGAAGTACAGACTTATATCATCTTTCATTATAAAATTAGTTTGTTTACCTTCTTGTACTGCTTGTAAAATTTGTTGCAACTTGGCATCATCTTTTTGTGCATGTACTATCATCTATCTCAAGTCAGGACTCCCTTTCAACTGAGCTATCAATGCTCCATCTGGTGAAAATCTCTATCTACTATATTGTAATGACAGAGCTGAAATAGACTTCCTCCTCAAAGCATCTGCTACCATATTAGCTTTCCCCGGGTGGTAGTCAACTATGCAATTATAGTCTTTAAATAATTCTAGCCAATGTTGTTCTCTCAAATTAAGCTCCTTTTATGTGAGTAGGTACTTGAAACTCTTATGATCCGTGTATACTCTACATCTTTCCCCATATAAGTAGTGTCACTAGATTTTCAAAGCAAACACCACTGTTGCCAATTCTAAATCATGTGTAGGGTATTTCTATTCATATCGCTTAAATTGTCTCGAGGCATAAGCCACCACTTTCCCATTTTACATCAGTACATAACTTGGACCATTCCTAGAAGCATCACTGTACATGGCATACTCTTTGCCAAGATTTGTCTGTGTCAACATTGGAGCTTCAGTAACATCTTCTCTAACTACTCAAAACTAGCTTTTATCATTCAATTCAAACTTTATGCCTTTTCGAATTAACTTTGTGATTAGAGAAGCAATTACTGAGAATCCTTTGACAAAGCATCGATAATAACCAGCTAAGCCAAGAAAACTTCTCACTTTTGTTACATTCCGAGGAGGCTTCTAATTAACAATCACCTCAATTTTACTGAGATCCCCTGATATCTTTTGAAGAGATAATATGCCCGAGGAAAGGAACTTCTTTTAGCTAAAAATCACATTTGTTCAATTTGGCAAATAACTACTCTGCTTCTCTTTCAGAGTCTGTAACACAATTCTCAAATGTTGAGCATGTTCCTCTTCATTCCTTGAATAGAACAATATATCATTATAAATACTACAACAAATTAGTCTAAGTAAAGTCAAAATACCCTATTCATCAAATCCATGAAAGCAGCCGGTATATTAGTTATCCCGAAAGGCATCACCAAGAACTCATAATGGCCATATTGGGTTTTGAATGCAGTCTTTGGAACATCTACATCTTTGACCCGAAGCTTGTAATAACCTTTTTGAAGAAATAATATGCCCGAGGAAAGGAACTTCTTTTAGCCAAAAATCACATTTGTTTAAATTGGCAAATAACTACTCTGCTTCTCTTTCAGAGTCTGTAACACAATTCTCAAATGTTAAGCATGTTCCTCTTCATTCCTTGAATAGAACAATATATCATTATAAATACTACAAAAAATTAGTCTAACTAAAGTCGAAACACCCTATTCATCCAATCCATGAAAGTAGCCGGTGTATTAGTTATCCCGAAAGGCATCACCAAGAACTCATAGTGGCCATATCAAGTCTTAAATGCAGTCTTTGGAACATCTACATCTTTGACCCGAAGCTTGTAATAACCTAACCATAAATCAATCTTGGAAAACTCTCCTGCAACTTTCAACTGATAAAACAAATATGCTATTCTGGGAAATGGATACTTATTCTTTAGAGTCATCTTATAAACTATCTATAGTCTACACATATTCGTAGGGTGCCATCCTTCTTCTTGACAAAAAGGACTGGAGCTCCCTATGGTGACTCACTAGGTTGAATAAAACCCTTGTCCAAAAGTTCCTATAACTGAGTCTTCAACTCTTTTAGCCTTATAGGATCCATTCTATAAGGTGCCTTTAAAATCGGAGCGGTACTAGATACAATTTCAATAGACAATTCTACCTTCCTTTTAGGTGGCAAACTCGAGAACTCTTTTGGAAACACGTCAAGAAACTCATTTACTACCGGTATGTCTTGTAGGTTCACCTTTTCCCTTTTTGAATCAGGTACTAAAGTCAAATACACCTCACAAAGTTTTTCAAGAAGTTGTCTTGCTTACATGGTTAATATTACATTAGTTAAAGGACTAGATCAAATACCATGCACCACTATTTCTAAACCATCAAAATCTTTGAACATAACTATTTTCAACCCACAATTAGCTATAGCTTAGTGTTTGGACAACCAATCCATGCCTAAGATCAAGACAAATTTATGGAAAGTTAGCTCTATTAGATCAACGGCAAAATGTTTCCTATGTATCATAATAGGGTAATTTTTACACACTCTATTCACATATACACTATGGCCCAATGGACTAGTCATATGTATATCATAGGCTAGTCAATCTACTAATAATATTTTATCATGCACTCCCCAGTATAAATTTATGAATGAGTGAAACCAAGATCTATCAATACATGGATATCAAGATTAAAAAGAAAGAAAATACCAATTATAACTTCTGGGGCGTCCTATTCCTCATAAGCCTTCATGGCATATGCATGTGATAGACTGGCTGGTGTTGTAGGACGATCAATAGACTTAGATACTATGCTCGAAGTGGCCCTAGGCTGGCCTAGTCCACCTCTACCTTTACCTTGTCCTCTAGATGCAATAGGTGCATTAGACGCCCCTATGCTCACCTGAGGTGTTCTACTTTGTCCTAAGCCTTATGAAAAATTATCCATCAGATGATTAGTATCCTCACATTTAAAACAAGCCCTAGTCAACCACCTACATATGCCCCAATGTCTCCTGGTACAATGTGGGCACTCTAGTGGTCCATCTCCCTGTCTAATTGAAGAACTTCTACTAGTATTAAATGTTGTGGACTATCCTTGACATCTTCCTCCAGTGGCTTGGCTATAGACTAGCCATGTTGGGGAAGCACCTTACGAGTCTCAGGTCCTCTATCCCGAAGATGAGCCACCTTTAGAAAAAATCCTCCTTTATTCCCTTACCTCTTAGTTTTCTCTTGCTTCTCTACTTTGATAACTACTTTAACTAGCTGATAATAGTTCACCTATTGGAGAGAAGTTACTGCCACTAAGTACTCTATGATGGAATCGTTCAATCCATCCTCAAATTTTTAGTATTGAAATGGCTCTGTCAGAACAGGCTTTAGAGCATACTTACTAAACTGGCTAAACTCCTTTTCATACGTAACCACAGATAGGTTTCTTTGTCTCAAGTTCAAAAACTACTTCCATTTAGCTTCTTTATAAGCTTTTGTAACATACTTATTGAAATCTTGCGTAAAGAACTCCAAAGTTAGAGTGTTAAGCATTTGATAATGCAGTAGGACTAATTTTCACCAATTATAGGCTACCCCTTGCAAAAGAGAGGTAGCACAAGTAACCATTTCTTTAGGTTGACACTTGATCTTCTCTAAACTCTCTATGTCTACTCTAACCAGTATTATGTTTTATCAGATTCTTCTAGAGTCATGCTAAAAAATTCTTCCGCTCTATACTTTCTCAAGCTTCTATAGGAGCTTGAGACATGATCATTCTATCCATCAATCTCATCCTATTATGGGAGAGCTTTAGAAACATCTCCCTAGGTACTAGCGGCACTAGTATTTCAACCTTTAGAGGCTTAGGAGGACCCAAAACTGATTGATCTCTCCCCACTGGGTTCACACTATCAGCTAACTCCTTATCAACAGCTTCACGAAATCTTTACATTTTAACAATTTATAAGAAAATAAGGACATCTGCATTAGGCCAACACAAAAACCGAACCATATCACCCATCATTAGACTTTTATTAGCCAGAACTGCCTAAACGTGGCTCTGATCCCACAAAATGTAACACCCCTATACGGAACCTGCAACCACCCATATACATGACAACTAAATTCTTGTACACATTCATGGTATACACTTCTATTCATTTATAGGGATTGTCATCACACATTTTTCTATTACATATTATAAAATTTCATATCATTTAACATTATCATTTAAGAGTAGTATTACATCTTTAAATTTATATGATAATCTAAAAGAAATATTACAAGCTCCTTCATTACATATACAATCATCTTTAACCAAAAAGATACACTCCAAAAGTACATTTACTTTTAGCGGTTAGCCTTAGTACCTACAGATATTCCCTGTGCCTTACTCCTATTGCTTGGACCTACACGGACTAACACCCATGCTAAGCTTGAAAACTTAATGGGGAAACACTTACTTTGGATGTCCACTCATAGCAGTCATCTGCCAAGCACAGACACTTTCATAAATATCATAAAATTATATAAATAGTGATGGTATAATTAATCAAGGTATATAATGCAAACATACTTCAACATATTATTCATATACTGTAATTCACATTTATAAGCCAAATATTGATATTCAATGCTCATCAACACAAATTATTCATGTTGTCATACTGTATCTCTTATTTATAACTTTTTAATTTATTTTCTGTCTTAGGCTTACATATTCCTGTGGGTGTGGATAACGGAAGTTGTGGATATCCAAAAATATCAAAATATAGATACCCAAAAGTATCAAACTATAGATACCCAAAGATATTGAACTATAGATACCTGAAGACATTAAACTGTAGAGACACTATAGTCTCAAAATGAAGGCACCATTAGTGTCAAATTGTAGCAGTTGCATTGTAAACCTATAGGCATGCCTATTTATCCATCACCAAGACAATAAAGTAGGCATTGTACCATTTTTCTTTAATCACTTTCCATTTTCATAATTAATATATTGACAAATCATATGATATTCATTTGAAATCATAAAATTTGTATTCAAGTTGATATATGCAAGTCATATACAAGTCACATATACTTGTATGATTTACTTTTATAGTCGTGTTTCTCTATATACATTCATATAATTCCAGGATATAAATTCCTATACATCATTTAAATATAAAACATGTTAAATTATACTTAATTATATTCATAAAATTAGTATGTAAACTTGTATAGTCATATTATACACATATTAGCAATTAAAATGCATATAAATCATCTACATATATGTAAAGTTCCTTTAGCATGCGTTATGTTCAATCTTAAATTTCAATGTTTAATCACCTTATTCACATATGTTAAGTCATATTTTATTTATTTCTAAGTGTTTACAATGTTTCATAAACATTATAAAAGTTTTAGATATGATTCGGTAAAATCGGAAGTGAAAAACTCAAAATATTGCAATTTAAGCTAAGCATACGGTAGGTCTAAAAATGGCAAAAATATCATTCTAGAAGCAAATCACACGAAGGTCTCCACTTGTTCTGTAATTTTTACATAGAAAATTTTCAAATTAGGCTTTTAGTCTTCTAAACATTTGTTCCCCCATGTCTCTACCTTTCATAACATCAAAAATAAGGCCTTTTTGACTTCTAAATCATGAGATATGCACCAAACATCATAAACTGCTCCAAAATAGGACCAACATCAGGTCCCCATTTTTAATCTCAATTTCCAATGTCATGCAACCGTAATTAGATTAGTGTCTCTTCTATATATTTTTATTGCTATGTCTAAAGTTTTTTCTCCAATTGAAATCACCCAATTTGGATGTCTTTAGGCTGAGATATGGCTAAATTAATGGGACTGGTTCAAGTGATCCTAAGACAGAATTCCACTAAATTTTACTCTGTTGTCATATTGAACCAATTCCATGCAAAGTAACACCAACACTCTATTCCAAAAACCATTCCATGTCCAAATCAATCTTTTTACACATTTAAATATGCAAAAACATAAATTAAACTAATTGTAGTCCCAAAGCTTGAAATTGGCCAACTAGCTCTTCTAATGCTTTTCCTTCTTTTCCATTTCAGCATTGCTTGATTCACCAACTAGAAACAATATAAATACATATCTCAATACCAATTCCAACCTTATAATTCCAGATCTTCATGATAAAAGCAAGAAAAAATGAAGATTAGAAGAAAAACCACTAACTTTTACCTTGATTTCCACTTAGAATTGGCTTTATTCCTTATGCAAAATGATGTAATCATGAAGATGAAATGGATAGGAAATGAGAGGAGGAAATTTTTGAATTAAAACCCAACATTCACCATCCCTCTCCTCTCTTCTACTACCATTTCATAAATTTCTAGATTCGCTCACATGCTTCAATCCTATTAGATCATATGTTTCAATCCTATTGCACCATATGTTAACTTTAGGCAAATTTGACATTTTGTCCTTCTTCTTCCTTTAATTCCCAATTTGGCATATAACATCATCAATTGATTTCATTCTAGTCCATATTTCACACATAATTATTCATATCCATGCCAAAATGATCAAATTACCAAATTTCCCTATCTTTTTAAATTGATTACCATTATATCCCTTACTATGCTTAGATGCACTTAATTCCTTATGTTTACTTCTTAATACACCCTAGACATACTATATTACTTCTAGGGTATGTGTTGCGGCCTTACAAGTCTAGTCAGGCAATATCATATTTTTAAACTGCAATTAGAAATGGAAATTTAAAATAATTTTCCAAGAACTCACCAAAAGACCATTCCAGAAAAAGGGAAGGAAGAGGAAACTAATCAAGTTGAAGTAACTTCTCCCTTATATTATCACACAAATCTAATAATAAGAGGAATAATCAAGTTAATAAAAAAGTTATAATTAACTTTCCTTCTCCAAAGTGCCCATATGCTTTTCATTAGATGCATATATTACCAATGCCTTATGCTCCCTATAAGGCATTTACTCAAGCTTACCCTGATCGTCTAATTTTTTCCCCATTCACGTCAACTTTCCTACCACATAATCCAACTCCTTCAACAAACTACATTGTACAATCTTGACTTGGCTATGATCCATTTGCTGACACACTTGGTAGCAACAAGGCTAATAAGGCCAATAAAATCAACAATAACAACAATAGTAACATCAACAACTAAATTAGGGACATTGAAGAAACAAAAAGGAGCCTTTACCATTAATGTCAATTTCTTCTATAAAACTTTATATTAATAATATGCAAATAACCATCAAACATTTTAAGCCTCCATATCCTTATTTATATGAGTCAAAGCAGGCATGTGAATATTATGATGGGCATAGAGCACGTTTAATTAAAACTTATATTACCTTTCATTATAAATTTAGATCTTTTTTAAAAGCATAGGTGGTTAAAGTTGGAAAAGAGTGGGAAAATAATCAATGATAATCTAGTGCCAACACATTTAGCTTAATTTGGTGACTCAGAGCTACAAGAGGTGAAGCTTGAGGGAAATTAGATCTGCTCAATAATTTTATTCATTTTTTCATTATTTGCTTTCCTTTTCATTTTGATACCATATCATAAAATTTTATTGATATGGACATTTTACACATTTAAATAATTCATTTGAATTTGAAATGTATTAGTTTGGTTGAATGATTTTTCTATTTAATTGCTCATTTGAATGTTATGTAGTATAATTGACTAATAAATGCTTGGTTTCTCTTTTAGTTATCTTTGTATGTTTTATGATGTTGTTTTATATCATTTTCAAAATAAATTACATTATTGCTTAAGCCAATGCTAAGTATGTTAATGTATATTCAAATGACATAAAATTTGAAGACTAAAATATCTTATGGATACACATTTTTGTTTGCTTAATGTACTTTTGTCTTTCTTAAGACACTTAATTCTAATGTTGAGGAAATGAATGCAAAAGTCAATTTAGTTAATCAAAAGGTACTTCAACACTGGATGAAAAACTCTCAAATTTAGTTCATGCAATGTTTACAAACCCTAATAAAGATATAAAGATTACCTAAATGACATACCATAGGTTAAAGAAAGGAAATTATGGCCAAATTTTCAAAATTGATGGCGAATTTGATAACTTTAAGTAGTGGTCAGATATTAATACGATTGCCATAAAACTGTTTTGAACATTATTTACGGGTGTAGCTTAAAATAAAACCTCCTTTAATTTTGAAGGTAGATATTATTTATTTTAGCTATATCATCTACGATGATAAACATTGATCAAAAAGATCATAAGAGGTTCTTTCATCCTCAAAATATTAAATTTTTTGTTTTATCTTCTATACAAGAACATCATATTAGATAGCCTTAATTAGTTTTATTCATATCAAGGTGCATAATATGTATGCCCTCTTTAAAGTTGAACCCAGTGTAGATATAAAATTAATTTTTACAGATGCCCCTAGCCAGAATGTGATGAGTGAGTCATCATCCCAAGAAGTTCTCTTATTATTAACTTTTAATGTGCATAAAAATTTACTACCAGCTCCTGATTTACTAGCTTTTGAAGAACACTTACTAATTGTTAAACTTGATTTTCCTCTACACCTTAGATTTCAATTCTAACTCTCTTAAGAACTCTCAGTTTATGTACTGTGATGCCTCAAAAGCTTTTGTATTTAGGGATAGTATTACTTCAATTAAATCTTGGTTATTCATTAGAGGATTGGATGGGTTGGTTGCCTTATAAATTACACAACGGGTGGTATGTCTATAGGTGAGTGCTGGGGCTTAGGATTGCTAAGAGTAATAACCTATGAGGTAGAAGCTATAACTCTCTACTTGTTGCAGTGAGTGGCCTTTTCTCCTACCTATTTTATGCCATAGCTTCTTAATGCCTTGTTATAATAGATAGTCAACATAAAAAAACTAACATCAACTAATTTACAATTATAATAACTATCTTCTTGCAATTGGATAAAGGAAACTGTAAAATAAGTATAATACTGTTGCTAACAAGTTTATGACAATTTAGTAACTATGAAAACTTTAAGATGCCCTTATATAAAATAGCTAGTTAACCAACTAAACCTCAAAAAATTCACTATCATTATAGTATGTCAGTTTTAACATTAAAACTCTTCCTACATTGATACATAAACAAAAGAAAAATCCTTAATCTATAATACAATATGTAAAACAATTCAATCAATGTCCCCTATTAAATTTTCTCAAATGTTAAATGGTAAAATAATCTAAGCAAACTAAGGTTAATAATATGACATGCCAAAAGGGCCTAATCAACCCAATAAGTATCAATATAAATACCAATAGACATTTATACATATCACATTATCCATAGCATTCATACTCCACAAATATCCAATCATAATCATCAAAGCTGGTGCAATGTTGTATTCAATCAAATTCTAATAGAAAATTTTCAATAAACCCTAACTATAAACATTTAACAACCAATCATAACTATAATAAGAGATAAAAATGACAACTTAATCCAATGTAGTAAAGAAAACATTAGGGCATGCCAAAAAATTTTCACTGTTAACTAATTTCATCCATAAATAAATTAGATAAACACTTAAACTTGAATTCAATCCTTGATTCTTCCAAATTAACCATAGTAGCTTCCTAAAAATCTTTGTGCTATTGATTTCCAACAATTTTAAAACCATAAGTCACAAAAAATCTTCTTCAATCAACTATAATTGATGTTAACATGGAAAGTGTTTGGAGAAAAAGAATACCTTGAATTCATGTAATTGAGGATGAAAAATGTGAAAGAAAGTTACAAAAATTCAACAAAAACCCTAAGTCTATAAAATTTTAGGTTTTCTTTTTAAGAACATTAAATTTAAGTCAAAATTTCTAATTTTTGGTGAGTGAAACTAAAGAGAAATTAAGATGGGAGAATCAAAATTAATTGGAAACATAAGGGAAAGTGATCTAATCAAAAGAAAACAAAGAAAAAATCAAAAGAGAGCTATAAATTGTTTGTCATGAATGTTATTCTACGACATTAAGTAATCAACAAATGTGAACTTTACATGGTAAGTGTTAGGTCATGTGTTCAATACGTAGAGGAAATTTTGGTCTTTGTTAGGGGGAACACAGGATTTACACTTGGGCTATATAGAAGTATGTTGGCTTAATGAATAAACACAAAAGGAACTATAGATGAAATAAAACAAACATGGTGAGAGCACGAACATATCCTAATTTGTCTTTAAAATACATTTTAATGTTAAAAGGATCATGGCCTTTACACATGGATGTGTTAGAAAAGTATGGTTCCTACACGTTACCATGTTATTTCATGTTCTAAAAGGATGTTCTCTGCTTTTATAATCAATGTGAAAATAGATGTAATACGTGACCTTATTTCCCTTATATTAGGCATACAAGAGTTTAGAGTTTACCTATTATAAATATGGGGACTACGTGTTGTTGTGTTAGTTTTATATTCAACATTGATTATTACTACTTCTTTAGGTTACAAGAGTATAAGATTGACAAGCAAAGTGTTCCTTATTGGTGGTCGTGTTTTCCCCTCTATTCACTTTTATAACTCTTAGCTTCTTAACTACACTTTTATATGCATCAAAATGGTTCAAACATGATACTGTCTTTACCAATTATCCTATACAATCATATTGCACTAATCCTAAAATACTCAACCAAAAAATCACTTAAAATCAATAAAAATGTAGTTTAATCTATAAGTCTAAAACTATGAAAATATCCTATCTATTATTAGTACGAGAAAGAACTTAAAATCTAGAAATAAGTAATAAATATTCACTAGATTTCTTCCCAATAAGCACTTCATTATAGGTCATTTAGTTGGACTTTTTGTGTAAGTTTTACCCTAACTTTTCCTTACTTATAAGATTATTATACCTTTTTTATATCTATCAACCCTCATAATATGTTTCTAAGGGTGCCACCTACTTTTTTACAATGGGTTATACTTTTCTCTTACTTTTCTTTACATGACACATATCTCTTAGATATCTTGTTCGATTGCTTCTTGCATAACAATAGACAGATTAGTATCAATTACATTGAAATAAATAAAAGTATCATGATTATATATAATAGGTTTTATGGTTTTGAATTTCTTAAATTATACCTGTTTATTCACAACCCTTAATATCAACTTCCTATCATATATATCTATTAAGGACTTAGCAGTAGCTTGGAATGGTCTCCCTAAGATTAAGAGCACGTCTATGTCATCTTTCATATCCAAAACCATAAAGTCTATATAATACCCCTTATACGGAACCTACAACAATCCATACACATAGCAACCAAATTCTTGTGCATGCATTCAAAGTATAAAATTCTATTTAACTCTATACATATACACATTACAAAACTTCCGAATGCTTAACATTATCATTTAATAGTAGTAATACATCTATACATTTACATGGTAATCTAAAAGAAAACATACAATTTCCTTTTTTTATTACATGTGCAACCATTTGTAACTAAAACCACATTCCAAAAGCACTTTTTCTTCTATTTGTTAACCTTAGTCCTTACAGATGTTTCCTGTACCTCACTCCTATGACTTGGGTCTATACGGATTAACACCTGTGCTAAGCTTGAAAGCTTAGTGGAGAAAACACTTAGTTTGGATGATCACTTACAGTTGTCATCTGCCAAGCACACACATTTAGAAATATCACAACTCATTTACCATAAATTCACATTCATGAACCAAACATTGATATTCAATGCTCATGTAAACAATAATGGCATACTTAAGTAAAGTATATAATGCAAATATGCTTCAACACATTATCTATATACCGAAATTGCACATTTATAAGCCAAATATTGATATTCAACGCTCATTGATACAAATTATCAATATAATTGCATATCATTACAATTCATCATTACAACCAATACAAATGCTCATTAATACGAATTATTCATGTTTTCATATTGTATTTCTTATTTATGACTGTTAAGTTTCCTTTCTATGTTAAACCTGCACATTTTCTGTGGGTGTGGATTATGGGTGCTGTGGATATCTGAAGATATCGAACTATGGTGTCAACCTGTAGCAGCTACACTGTAACCCTATAGGCATGCCCATCTATCCACCACCAAGATAATAGAGCAAGCACTGTAACATGTCCTTTAACCATTTGCCAATTTCACAATTCATACATTAACAAGTCATATGATATACAATTCAAGTCACAAAATTTGTATCTGTGTTTATAAATGAAATTCATAACTTATCACCATTAGAAAGGTGTCAAAATCACACTTGTATAATCATATTATACGTATATGAGCGATAAATATGTATGCAAATCATTTATGTACATATAAGTTTTCTTTGGAATGCATTATGCTCAATCTTAAATTCCAATATTCAGTTTCCCAATTCACATATGGTAAGTCCTATTTCATTTATTTCTAGGTGTTTAAAAAGTTTCATACATGTTCAAAAAGGTTCAAATAAGATTCGGTAAAAATTGGAAATGAAAACAAACATAAAACACTGCAATTTGAGCTAAACCCCAAAGTAGTCTAAAAATAGGCAAACTATCAGTCTAGAAACAAATCACATGATGAAGTCTAGTTGTTCCTTAATATTCATATAGAAAAAGTCAGAAATTGGTTTTATGGTCTTCTATACATTTGTCCATCCATGTCTCTAGTTTCCAAAACATAAAAGATTAGGCCATTCTGACTTCTAACACATGAGATATAGACCAAATATCACACACTACTTCCAAAGACATAAAGCCAGAATTAAGTCAGAGTCTCTTCTAGATATTTCTATATCTAAGTCTTAGTTTTCATAAGAAACTAAATTCACCAAATTTAGAGGTCTATAGGCTTATTTATGACCTAAACAATGTGACTAGTTCAACAGACCTTAGACAAAATTCCACTACACCATAATCCCTTGTCATATTAAACCAAATCTATACAAGATAACACCAAAGCATCATCCCAGCAACCATTCCACATCTAAATGAATCTTTTTACACATTAAAATATACACAAATAAAAAAATTAACTATGTGAAGTCCCAAACCTTAAAATTGGCAAAGTAGTTCTTCTAAGCCTTTTCCTTCCCTTCCTCTTTAGCTTTGCTTGAATCACTAAGTGAAAAATGATGGGATGAAGAAGGAAAAATGGAGGAGGAGAAAAATCTGAATTTAAGCCATCAAACTGTCATCCATCTCCCCTTTCTATATGCCTTTTTATGAATTTTTTAGTCTTAGACATATGTTTCAATCCCATTGGACCATATGTCACAATCCTAATGGCCCATTTGTTACAATCCTATTGGACCATATGTTACAATCCCATTAGACCACGTGTTACAATTCTATTGAACCATGTATTAAAATTATATTGGACCATATGTTACAATTCTAATGGACCATGTATTACAATTCTATTGGACCATGTGTTACAATTCTATTGGACACACATGCTTTAATCTTATTAGTCCATGAGTTGACTTTAGGAAACTTGCATATTGATCCTTCTTCTTCCTTTAATTCCCACATTAGCCTATAATCTTATTAATTTATTTCATTCCCCTATGTCTTAAGTTTCTAATGGCATAAATTCCATGCAATTTGGTTAATTATATCGGGAGTTATACCCTAAAAACTACAGGTTGTTTGAAAACAAGGATAGTAGCCAGAGCTTAACTTCAAAACAGAATTCAAAACTCTTAGAGGTAGAATCTGTAACACCTTAATACCCCCTAGGAGGATATATGGATGCCACACAAAACAAACCTAAAACAAACCAAGACATTTCAACAATCCCTAGAAAATAAGGCAAACATACATCACATTAATTTTATACGTCATTGAGTTATAAACAAAACACAATGTACAAATTGTTTTTATCAAATCCATGCCTTAAAAATCAAACCCATCCTACGTTATGGTTATTATAGTCCATTTACACAAACTAAAAAAGTGTCTCATAATATTGAATACAACTCAAAGCTTAAGCACAAAATCTCTTAAAACATAATACATCCTTCTTTGGCCATTGCGGTTGTCCCAGCCTTAACCCTTTTTATTAAGACTTATACCGAGGAAAAACCACCATGCTAAGCATGTAGCTTAGTGGAAAATTAAATAAAACAAAATACAAGATGATGATTGCTTCCTACAATTGTCTAACATTTACATGCAAATGAATCATGACGTATTACATAGCAATCTTTGATTATTCAAATCAGACAGTAATCCGACTATCAATTGCATTAAAACAAAACAAATATCAAAATACATACAAATTTGCCTACTAATCTTTTCAAAAGTGGGTACATAATAGAAAAAACCTATGATTGGTATCTACATAAATAAAAGAGACTTAAGTCTCTAAAATAGAAGACACCGTAGTGTCTAAGAATAGAAATAGCTGCAGCTTCTAAGAATACCTATTTACCCACAACTAGGACTTGGCAGGTTAAAGCAAATCATATCACATTTCAAAGCCACATGCAAGAGAAATAATGCATGACATATGAAGTTATTCCTTATGCTCAATTTTAAAGTGCATTCACGCCCGATCAAACTTAATATGCCTTATGAATATAAGTCTTTACAATAATGCATCAATTAAAGTATTTAAGTAATTACACATTATAATCATAAGTCTCATTTTACCCTAATAACTAGTTTTGCAAAATTACAGTGATATCCGAAAGAGTTTTGGATGAGATTCAGTAGCATTTAGGTATGAAAAAATTCATGTTTGGGCTAAAAATGGGGGTGATGTATGGTTGTACCCAATTTCTAGCTTTTCTCAGGATAGGTTTTCAGGTCAATTTTGTATGGCCATTCTGACATAGAAAATGAGGTTTTTACTCAATATATTCTTCCAAAAAAATGTTCCTATATGTCTTAAGTTTCTAATGATATAACGTTAATGCAATTTGGTTCATTATTTCGAGATTTATACCCAAAATACTACAGACTATTCTTAAACAGCGATAGCAATCAGAACTCAATTTCAAACCAAATTTCAAAACCCTTAGAGATAGAACTAAAATTTGATTCCTCTATGACAGTTGTAGAAATATGTATATAGGTTGATCTCCAATTAAAATCCTCCCATTTGGATATCTATAGTTCAAGATATGGCTAAAATATTGATGTTTGTTTAGTAGAACCACTCCAATACTCACTTTAGTCTTATTATGCAAAAGTAATGCCACATGGGCAAATGACCCAACAACATCCCATTTTCATCTAGGATACTTCTCTTAACAAAAGCCCTCATGTTACACTCAAAAAACCCAGCAACATATCAAAATTTCCATACCTTTGAAATGAGTGTTTCAAAACCCTTATTCTTTACTCCAATTGCTTGCCGTCTTTGGTCTTCTTCTCTTCTACACTCAACATACCCATTCACTACTCATTTCCAACAATCACAAATATATAATAGAACCTTAGCTAAAGAGGAGATGAGAAAAGAGCTAAATTTCACCCCAAAACATGCAATTAACATACCTTAACTTTAAAAGCACACAGGGATTTAACAAGATGGTGGATGAAGACAGAGAAGCTCAATCTTCTGCAAGTTTTTGTGTTTGTCGACCCTTCCTCTTCTTCATTTACATGTTTTTAGACAATGGTACAGATGGGTGCATGCCATTTGCCATATGGTTAAGTGTTATGATGGGGACTTATGACAAATTGCTCCATCCTATTGGTTTCTACCTTTCACCTTTCATTAATAACAAAAATGACCACACCTTTGTCTTATTCTATAAAATTGCATTCCATCTGAATACATTTAGCAATTTAGTCCATGATTAATGTATCTTTATGCATGTATAACAAAATTAACACAAATTACCAAAATACCCCTACAATTCCGTTAATACCGATTATGTCTCAATCTAAACACTTACTTTCCTAATCGTTAACACCTATTACATATACATTGATGGACAAGAAACATTCCTACTAGGGTATAGTTTAGGGCCTCATATTTCTCTCCCCCTTAAAAGAATTTCATCCTTGAAATTCTTGCTTGATGAGAATAGTTTGGGATGTTAAGCCCTCATAGTCGACTCTGGTTCCCATGTTGCTTCCTCAAGTCTATGGTGTTGCCATAGTACTTTCACTAGAGGTATTTGTTTATTTCTAAGTTATCGAACTTCTCTGGCTAAGATAGACATTGGCCTTTCCTTATAAGAAAAATCCTATTATACTTGAATTTCTTGCACAAGAACCTTATGTGTATCATCATACCGATATCTTCTCAATATAGAGACATGAAACACACCATGCAATTTGGCTAATTCTACAGGAAGAGGTAACTGATAAGCTACTGGCCCGATTTTCTTAAGAATCTCATAGGAACCGATGTATCGTGGGCTAAGCTTACCTTTCTTCCTAAACCAAAGCAAAATTTTCCATGATGACACTTTCAAAAATACCTTATCTCCTACCTGATATTCAATATCTTTCCTTTTTAAATCAACATAATATTTCTACCTATCACCGGTGGCTTTCAATCTTTATTGGATAATTTGAACTTTCTCTTCAGTATCCTTTACAATATCAGGCTTGATTATCTTGTTTTCACTTAATTCAGTCCAACAAACCAAAGCCCTGCACTTCTTACCATATAGGGCTTCATAAGATGCCATGCCAATACTAGTTTAATAACTGTTGTTATAAGCAAACTCCATCAGAGAAAGATATTTATCCCAACTTCTCGAGAATTCTTAACACACAACCTCAAAGCATATCTTCCAATACTTGAATAACCTGTTCAGATTGTCCATCTGTCTGAGGTTGGAAAGCGGAATTAAACCTGATTCGAGTACTTAGAGCCTTTTGCAGAATTTTCCAAAATCTTGAGGTAAATCGAGGATCAAAATTAGAAATAATAGACAATGGTACCCCATGCAATATCACTATCTCATTCATATATATATCTGCAAGCTTATCCAATGAATAGTCAGGACGAACAAGCATAAAATGAGCAGACTTGGTGAACTTATCCACAATCGCCTATACAACATCATACTTCCTTTAAGTGAGAGGAAGCCCAGTGATAAAGTCCATAGTAATGTTATCATATTTTCATTGAGGAATCGAAATAGTATGTAATAAACCAAATGGAACTTGGTGCTCAGCGTTAACCTGTTGACATGTCAAACATTTGGATACATAATCTACAACATCATGTTTCATACTAGACCACCAGTAATATTGCTTCAGATGTTGATATGTTTTATTTCCACTAAGGTGCATTATGAAAACAATATTATGGGCCTCAAACAATAGCTTTTTCTTCAATTCATCACTAGTTGGTACACACAACTGACCTTTGTAATACAGATCACCATCTCCTTTCATAGAAAAGTCAGGTTTTTGCCTTCCTGAGTTGCCAAGATAAGTTCTTGCAACTTGTCATCAACTTTCTGAGCATCACAGATCTTTTATCTCAAGGTAGGCCTAGCTTTTAATTGAGCTATTAAAGCCCCATCAGATGCAAGTTCCCACTCACCCTGCTATATTGACAATGCCGAAATAGTCTTCTGGCTTAAAGCATCAGCCACGACATTAGCCTTACTAGGATGATAGTCCATAATATAGTTATAATCTTTAAATAGTTCTAACCAACACCGTTGTCTCAGATTAAGTTCTTTCCAGGTAAGCAAGTATTTCAGACTTTTATGATCAATGAAAATTGTGCACTTTTCACTATATAAGTAGTGCTGTCAGATTTTCGAAGCAAACACTACTGCTGTAAGCTCAAGATTAGCATAGGGTAGTTCTGTTCGTGTGGCTTTAGTTGCCTAGAGGCATATGTAACCACTTTACCATCTTGCATCAAAACACAACCCAAACCATTTCTTGATGCATCACTAAACATAACATATTCCTTACTAGAAGTGGGTTGAGTCAATACAGGAGCTTTAGTAAGTGTCTTTTTAGTTGATAAAAATTAATTTGACATCTAGCGAACTATACATATTTCACTCCTTTTCGTAGCAGTTTAGTCAAAGGAGATGTTATCACCGAAAACCCCTTCATAAATTGGCAATAGTAACCAGCCAAACCCAGAAAACTTCTCACTTCCGTCACATTCCATGGCTGCTTCCAGTTAATAATTGCTTCAATTTTACTAGGATCAACTCTAACTCCTTGAGAAGAGACAACATGTCCAAGAAAAAATACTTCCTGAAGCCAAAAATCAGACTTGCTTAGCTTGGCATACAACTATTTTTCCTACAGGGTTTGTAACATAATCCATAGATGTTGAGTATGGTCGTGCTCATTTTCGGAATAGACTAGGAAATCATCTATGAATACCACAGCAAATAGGTCTAAATAGGGCCTAAACACTCTATTCATCAAATCCATGAATGCAGCTGGTGCATTAGTTAGCCCAAATGGTATTACCAGCAATCCATATGCTCATACCGGGTTTGGAATGAAGTCTTCGGATCATCCACATCCTTTACCCGAAGCTAATAATACCCTAATCGTAAATCTATCTTTGAACATACCCCTGTACCTTTTAACTGATCAAACATATCAACCGATACTTATTCTTCACTGTGACCCTGTTCAATAGCCTATAATCAATGCGCATCTGAAGAGTACCATCTTTCTTCTTAACAAACAGAAGCGATTCTCCCCAGAGTGAGACACTGGTCTAATAGACCCCTTATCTAGGTGCTCCTATAATTGAACTTTCAACTTTTTTAATTCAGTAGGATCCATCCTGTATGGTGGTCTAGACATAGGAGCAATGTCAGGCATAATCTCAATAGATAGCTCCATTTCCCTTTTAGGAGGAAGCCCGAGTAGTTCTTCAGGAAAAACATTCAAAAATTCGCTCACCACTGGAATGTCTTGCAGTTTAACACTCTCCTTCTTAGAATCAAGTACAAAAGACAAATAAGCTTCATATTCTTAAGGAACCTTCGAGCTTGCATAGAAGATATCACATTAACCAGAGGACTAGTGCAGATTCCATACAATACTATTTCAGGTTGATTAGGCTTCCTAAACACAACAGTCTTAGCTCTACAATCAACCACTGCCCGATGCTTGGATAACCAATCCATACCCAAAATCAAATTGAATTCATAAAAAGGAAATTCAATTAGATCCGCTACATACTCACTACCTTATATCAAAACATGATAGTTTCTATAAACCTGGTTAACCAACACACTACTACCAATAGGACTAGTTACATGAATATCATAATCTAACCGATCTACAGGCATCTTTTTATCAAAAATTTCTCCAACACAGATATAAGAATAGGTAGATCCAGGATCAATCAAAGCATACATTTTAGAATTAAAGAGAGAAACAGTACCAACAATGACCTTAGGTGCGTCCTGGTCCTTGCAAACTTTCAAAGCCTAGGCCCGAGCTGTAACAGAAGGTATAATAGGTTGGTCAATAGTTTCTAAAATGGTACTCGGATTAGGCCTAAACTGGCTAGATCCTCCACGTCCCCTATCGCATCCTCTATGCCCTATAGGTGTATGAGAAACCTCTCTACTAACTTGTGATGTCTGAGACTATTTTATAGGACAATTTGCTACCAAATGGTAAGCGCTGCCATATCGAAAACATGTACCCACAGTCCTCCTACAAGTACCCCAATGGTATTTAGAGCAATGAGGACACTTTGGTGCACTAAAACCTCTGCCTACAGAGGAACCCCTACTAGAATTAGTCGATGAGGGAAAGTCTTATCGCCTTCCTCTAGTTACAGATCTTTAGGTGAATTCTTGTATAGTGGAAGCACCTTCACGACTTCTCTCACCCGAGGATTGACCTCCTCTAGTAAAACCTCTTTGCTGAGCTTTTTCTCTCTTAACCATCTCTTGCTTCTCTATTTTAATGGCAGCTTGCACCAGCTGATGATAGCTTACTCATTGCAAGAGAGTGAACGTCGTAAGATGCTCTTTAATTGAGTCGTTCAAACTGTCCTCAAATTGATGACACCAGAAATCCTCAGTAAGTATAGGTTTAGGTGCATATTTGCTAAGTCGATTGAATTCTCTGTCTTACTTAGCAACAGACAGATTTTTTTGCTTTAGATTCAAGAACTGCTTCCACCTCTCATTTTTATAGGCTATCGTAACATATTTTGCTTTAAACTGGGAAAAGAAATCCCAGGTTAGAGGCTCAAGCAGCTGAGGATATCTCAGAACAAATTTCCACCGTCCATAGGTCACTCTTTGAAGAAGGGATATAGCACAATGCACCATCTGTTCAGGTGGGAAGCTAATTTCATCCAACACCCTTTTCACCTTTTCTAACCAAAATTTAGCTTTTTCATATTCATCCAGAGATGTTCTAGTGAATTCTTTAACTCCGTACTTTCTTAATTGATCAATTGAAGCCTTAGGTGTAGTCATTCGGTGTAGTAAACTCATCATGTCTTACGACAACTTCAATAAAGTTTCCCCCTGAGCTGGAGGTGGAGGCGGAGGTGGTGTTTCAGCTTCATTTCGATTTACTCCAGAGGGTCCAGATACAGACAGGTGAGATCGCACAGGACTATTACTTTCAGCAACCTCATCAATAGCCTCATGAGATCTTTCCATACTTGAATCTAGAACCTAAACATAGGACAAACTGCATTAAGCCAAACATAACTCTTATATATATGTACAGGTAATATTTAAACGTTGGTTAAACCAAAATTGCCTAAACCATGCTCTGATACTAAATGGTAACACCTTAATACCCCCTAAGAGGATATATGGATGCCACACAAAACAAACCTAAAACAAACCAAGACATTTCAACAATCCCTAAAAAATAAAGCAAACATACATCACATTTCATATGTCATTAAGTTATAAACAGAACATAATGTACACATTGTATTTATCAAATCCATGCCTTAAAAATCAAACCCATCCTATGTTATAGTTATTACAGGCCATTTACACAAACTACAAAAAAATGTCTCATAATATTGAATAAAACTCAAAGCTTAAGCACAAAATCTCCCAAAACATAATACACCCTTCTTTGGCCACTGCGATTGTCCCAACCTTAACCCTTTTTATCAAGAACTACACAGAGGAAAAACTATCGTGCTAAACATATAGCTTAGTAGGAAATTAAATAAAACAAGATACAAGATGATGACTACTTCCTACAGTCGTCTAACATTTACAAGCAAATGAATCATGACATATCACATAACAATCTTTGATTATTTAAATCAGAGAGTAATCCGACTATCAATTGTGTTAAAAAAACAAATATCAAAATACATACAGAATTGTCTACTAATATTTTCATAAGTGGGTAATAGGAACATAACAGAAGCTACCTATGATTGGCATCTACAAAAACAAAAGAGACTTAAGTCTTTAAAATAGAAGACACCGTAGTGTCTAAGAATAGAAACAACTGCAGGCCCTTCTAGGCATTCCTATTTACCCACAAAGAGGACTTGGCAGGATAAAGCAAAACATATCACATTTCAGAGCCACATGTAAGAGAAACAATGCATAACATATGAAGTTATTCCTTACACTCAAATTGA
Source organism: Erythroxylum coriaceum (assembly GCA_026874005.2). Lineage (NCBI taxonomy): Eukaryota > Viridiplantae > Streptophyta > Magnoliopsida > Malpighiales > Erythroxylaceae > Erythroxylum > Erythroxylum coriaceum. The sequence continues at coordinate 6,223 of JANQAP020110972.1, read as the reverse complement.
AAGTGTTCATTCTCGCCCGATCAAACTTAATATGCCTTATGAATATAAGTCTTTGCAATAATACATCAATAAAAGCATTTAAGTAATTATACATTATAAGCACGAGTCTCATTTTACCCTAATAACTGGTTTTGCAAATTTGTAGTGATATCCGAAAGAGTTTTGGATAAGATTCAGTAGCATTTAGATATGGAAAAATTCATGTTTGGGCTAAAAATGGGGGTGATGCACGGCTGTACCCAATTTCCTGCTTTTCTCAGGATAGGTTCTCGGGTTAGTTTTGTATGGCCATTTTGATATAGAAAATGAGGTTTTTAGGTAATATGTTCTCTAGAAAAATGTTCCTCTATGTCTTAATTTTCTAATGACATAACGTTAATGCAATTTGGTTCATTATTTCAAGAGTTATACCCAAAATACTACAGATTGTTCTCAAATAGGGATAGTAACCAGAACTCAGTTTCAAGCCAAATTTCAAAAACATTAGAGACAGAATTCAAATTCAATTCCTTCATGATAGTTGTAGAAATATTATGTAGTTTAATCTCCAATTAAAATTACCCATTTGGATATCTACAGTTCAAGATATGGCTACAATACTGAGTTTGTTCAGTGGAACCACTCCAATTAACTCACTTTAGTGTTATTATGCATAAGTAATGCCAAAGACCCATACAAATGAACCAGAAACATCCCATTTTCATCTAGGATACTTCTCTTAACAAAACCCCTTATGTTACACTCAAAAAACCTAGCAACATATTAAAATTTCCATACCTTTGAAAGGGATGTTTCAAAACCTTTATTCTTTACTCCAAGTGCTTGCCTTCTTTGGTCTTTTTCTCTTCTACACACAAGATGCAATACTCATTTCCAACAATGACAGATGTATAACAGAACCCTAGCTAAAGAGAAGATGAGAAAAGAGCTAAATTTCACACCAAAACATACAATTATCATACCTTAACTTCAAAAGCACAAAGGGATTTAACAAGATGGTGGATGGAGAGAGAGAAGCTCAATCTTCTGTAGGTTTTTGCATTTACCGAACCTTCCCTTCTTTATCTGTATGTTTTTGGACAAAGGTATAGATAGGTGACATGCCATTTGCCACAAGGCTAAGTGTTATGGTGTGGGACATACGACAAATGGCTCCATCCTATTGGTTTCTACTTTTCATCTTTCATTAATAACAAAAATGATCACACCTTTGTCTTATTCTATGAAATTGCATTCCATCTGAATACATTTAGCAATTTAGTCTATGATTTATTTATCTTTATGCATATATAACACAATTAACACAAATTACTGAAATACCCTTACAAATTCCATTAATACCATTTATGTCTGAAACTAAACACTCACTTTCCTAATCGTTAACACCCATTACATATACTTTGATGGACAAGAAACATTCCTACTAGGGTTTTTTTTGGGTCCTCACAGAATCATATTTCAGTTCCTTTGTGAAAGTTTTAGACCTATGTCTCTAGTTTAATCTCCAATTGAAACTATCCAATTTGGAAGTCTACAGGCTAAGATATGGCCAAATTATAGAAATCTGTTAAGTTGAACCTATCCATTAAATGAGGTACACATCCCAAATCAACTAACTTCAGTCTTATCATGCAAGAGAAACACAAAAATACATCCAATTTAACCAAAAACATCCCATTTACTTATGGAATACTTCTTTTATCAATTCCCCTCACATCATATTCATAAATCCAAGCAAACTTATCAAAAATTTCCATACATATTTCACATCTAAGTGTATATGTCCATGCCAAAGTGAACAAATTATCCATTTACCTTATCTTTTACATTAAGTACCATGATATCTCTTACTATACTTACATGTACTTAATTCATTATGTTCACTTGTTAATACACTCTAGATATGCTATAATACTTCCAAGGTGTATATTGGGGTGTTACATTTCTCTCCCCCTTAAAAAGAATTTCGTCCTCGAAATTCATGCTTGTATCCCTACGGTGACACACTGGGCCGAATAAAAACCTTGTCCAAAAAATTCTATAGCTGAGTCTTGAACTCTTTTAAATCTGTAAGAGTCATTCCATAAGGTGCCCTCAAAATAGGAGCAATACCAGATACAATCTCAATAGTTAGTTCTACCTCCCTTTTAGGTGGCAAACCTGGTAACTCTTTTGGGAATATGTTAGGAAACTCATTTACTACCAGTAAGTTTTGTAAGTTCACCTTCTTCCTTTTTGACTCAAGTACTAAAGCTAAATATGCCTCACAACCTTTTCTAAGCAGTCGTCTTACTAGGATGGATGATATTACATTGGTCAAATGATTAAATATAATACCATGCATCACTGTTTCTAAACCATCAGAATCTTTAAGCACAACTGTTTTCAACCAACAATCAACTATAACTTGGTTTTTGGAGAACCAATTCATGCCCAATATCAATTCAAATTCATGCACGAGTAACTCTATCAGATTAACTGCAAACTATTTCCCATTGACCAAAATAGGGCAATCTCTATCCATTTTATTCACATATACACTATGGCCTAATGGACTAATCACACGCATATCATAGCCTAGTTGATCTACTAATAAAATTCTATCACACACTTTTTGGAGGATTAGGAGGACCTGAAACTGATTGGTCTCTCCCTACCACACTATTAGTTGACTCCTTATTAGCTTCATGAGGTCTTTCCATCTTTACTATTTATAAGAAAATAGGGACATCTGCATTAGGCCAACACTGAAACCAAACCATATCACATATTACTAGACTATTATTGGTCAGAACTGTCTAAACCTTGCTCTGATACCACAAAATGTAACACTCCCTGTACAGAACCTACAACCATCCACACACATAGCAATCAAATTCCTGTACATGCATTCAAGGTATACAATTATATTCAATGCTATACATATACACATTGCAAAACTTCCTAATGCTTAACATTATCATTTAATAGTGGTAATACATCCTTACATTTACATGGTAATCCAAAAGAAAACATACAATTTTTTTTTATTACATGTTCGATCATTTATAACTAAAAACATATTCCAAAAAGTATTTTTTCTTCTATCTGTTAGCCTTGGTCCTTGCAGATGTCCCTGTACCTCACTCCTATAACTTGGACCTATATAAATTAACACCAGTGCTAAGCTTGAAAGCTTAGTGGGGAAAATACTTAGTTTGGAAGACCACTTACAGCAGCATCTGCTAAGCACACACAATCAAAAATATCACAACTCATATACCATAAATTCACATTCATGAATCAAACATTGATATTCAATGCTCATGTAAACAATGATGGCATACTTAAGCAATGTACAAAATGCAAATATGCTTCAACATCTTATCCATTTACTAAAAATGTGCATATATAAGCCAAATATTGATATTCAACCCTTATTGTTACAAATTATCAATATAATTGCACATCATTACAATTCATCATTACAACCAATATAAATACTCATCAATACCAATTATTCATATTGTCATGTTGTATTTCTTATTTTTGACTGTTAAGTTTCCTTTCTATGTTAAGCCTGCACATTTCTTATGGGTGTGGATAATGGTTGCAGTGGATATCCGAAGATATCTAACTGTGAATATCTGAAGGTATCAAACTGTAAATACCCGAAGGTATCAAACTGTGGACACCGATGGTTTCAAACTGTAGCAGCTACAATGTAACCTTATAGGCATGCCCTTCTATCCACCACCAAGATAATAGAGTAGGCACCGTAACATTTCCTTTAACCATCTGCCAATTTCATAATTCATATATTGATAAGTCATATGATATACATTTCAACTCATAAAGTTTGTATTTGTGTTTATACATGAAAGTCATAACTTATTACCATTAGAAAGGTGTCAAAATCACACTTGTATAACCATATTATACACCTATAAGCAATAAATATGCATACAAATCATTTATGTACATGTAAGTTTGCTTTGAAATGCATTATGCTCAATCTTAAATTCCAGTGTTCAGTTTCCCAATTCACATGTGGTAAGTCCTATTAATTTATTTTTAGGTGTTTAAAAAGTTTCATACACATTTAAAAAGGTTCTGATAAGATTCGGTAAAAATTGGAAACAAAAACAAACTCAAAACAGTGCAATTTAAGCTAAACCTTAAAGTGGTCTAAAAATAGGCAAACTATCAGTTCAGAAACAAATCACATGATAGAGTCTAGTTGTTCCTTAATATTCGTATAGAAAAAGTCAGAACTTGGTTTCATGGTCTTCTATACATTTTTCCATCTATGTCTCCAGTTTCCAAAACACTAAAGATCAGGTCATTCGGACTTTTAACACATGAGATATAGACCAAATATCACATGCTGCTCCAAAACAGTTGCAGCATCAGGTCACCGTTTTCTATCCAAATTTCCAACGATTTAAAGCCAAAATTAAGTCCGAGTCTCTTCTAGCTATTTCTATTTCTATGTCTTAGTCTTCATATGAAACTAAAATCAGCAAATTTATAGGTCTGTAGGCTTACTGATGATCCAAACAATGTGACTGGTTCAACAAACCCTAGACAGAATTCCACTACACCATAATCTCTTGTCATATTCAACCAATTCTATACAAGATAACACCAAAGCATCATCCCAGCAACCATTTCACATCTAAATGAATCCTTTTACACATTCAAATATACACAAATACATAAATTATCTAAATGAAGTCCCAAACCTTAAAATTGACAAAGTAGTTCTTCTAGTGCTTTTCCTTCCCTTCCTGTTTGACTTTGCTTAAATCACCAGGTGAAAAATGATGGGATGAAGAAGGTGAAATGGAGAGGAGAAAAACCTAAAGTTAAGCCGTCAAAGTGTCATCCATCTCCCCTCTCCATATGCCTTTTCATGAATTTTCTAGTCTTAGACACATTTTTCAATCCCATTGGACTACATGTCACAATCCTATTAGACCATGTGTTACAATCCCATTGGACCACCTGTTACAATTCTATTGAACCATAAGTTAAAATTATATTGAACCATATGTTACAATTTTAATGGACCATGTTTTAAAATTCTATTGGACTATGTGTTACAATTCTATTAGACACATATGTTTTAATCTTATTGGTCCATGAGTTAACTTTAGGAAAATTGCATATTGGTCCTTCTTCTTCCTTTAATTTGCACATTATCCTATAAACTTATCAATTTATTTCATTCTCCTATGTAAGTTTCTAATGGAATAAATTTCATACAATTTGGTTAATTATATCGGGAGTTATAACCTAAAAAGTACAGGTTGGTCGAAAACAAGGATAGTAACCAGAGGTCAACTTCAAAACAGAATTCAAAACTCTTAGAGGCAGAATCAGAGTTTTGTTCCTTCATGAAAGTTTTATAGCTATGTCTCTAGTTTAATCTCCAATTGAAATTATCAAATTTGGAGGTCTAAAGGCCAAGATATGGTCAAATTATAGAAATATGTTTAGTGGAACCTATCCATTCAACGAGGTACACACCACAAATGAACTAACTTCGGTCTTATCATGCAAGAGCAACACAAAAATACATCCAATTTAACCAAAAAAAAAATCCCTTTTACTTATGGAATACTTCTTTTATCAATTACCCTCACATCACATTCATAAATTCAAGAAAATATATCAAAATTTTCTATACATACTTCACGTTTAAGTATGTATGTCCATACCGAAGCAAACAAATTATCCATTTACCTTATATTTTATATTAAGTACCATTATATCTCTTACTATACTTAGATGTACTTAATTCATTATGTTCACTTGTTAATACACCCTAGACATACTATAATACTTCCAGGGTATATGATGGGGTATTACTGTCAGACCCCGTTACCGAAGTCTGACTCTTGTTCATGCTTGCTTGCTTACTTGCGGATCCATGGGACTTGCTTGAGGCATAGGGGGAGGCGGTGGAGACTCCTCATGTTGTACACTTGGTGCCTCAGGGTTTGGGGCGGAATGTGTCTCAACATTCTGTGGGACATATGACTCATTCGTGCTCCCTTGGCGAGAGCTGGATCGAGTATGAACTCCTCGAATTCTTCTTCTAGGTGGCATATTTCACTCCTGATACATAAAACCAATGAAAATCTTTAACTCTTGCACAACATTCTCATAGTGTGCAAAACAATTCAAATCATACAGAATAATATGCACGAACACAATTCAGATTCATGCACATCATAAT
>JANQAP020110787.1:0-22143 GCA_026874005.2 Erythroxylum coriaceum | reverse complement strand
CGCTTAGGTATATTCATGCCATACTTTGTCATACACTGAGTGGGTGAGATAATAGCTCTAGAGTTATGGGGATCATAAATGTTTTTTATTTGTGGAGTGTGTGGAAGAAGATGGTATTCATCTACGCATGCATTAGCCCAATATTTTAGGCATTAATGTAAGGATAAGAAGGTGGGCACGATCTGTATTAGGGCTTATGTGACTTGGTTAGCTAGGAGGATGGAAGTCCTTGGCAGATTACCACTGATGAGACTACTCAACACCATTGTCTCTTTAAGTCTAGATATAATGTAAAGCACACATATGATGACTCAGAGACAGGATCCAATAGGTGATATTTATAGACTTGTTAGAGTTTATGATGAACAGGCAACTATTGGAGCATATAGGGATCACCTTAATATACAGGAGTAATAACTAAATTCGGACTCACTGTAGCAGCTAATAAATGAGCATAAACATTAAGATGACTTCTTAGAGAGTATGAGCTTGCTTAGGAGGTTGCCGACACCTCCATATTGAGACTAGCCAAAGATCCCTCGGTTGGAAAAATACATGGGGAAGATTTAAGGAGTGAAGTGCACTATTTAAGATGGATAGAGGGAATTAAGGGAGCGTGTGGTGTAGTTGGAAGCATAAAATAGTTGGATGGAGGAGGTGTTGTTTAAGATTAAAGGACACCTTGGAGTCGAGGTTCCATCTCCACTGACTAGAGTTGCCATATCATCATTGACTCTACAATAGTCAGATGCTAAAGCTACTTCATGTGAAGCATGTAAAGACACCGAAAGCATGGACATTACTAATACGCTGATGGATGATGTACACAAAGGCAAACAAGGATGCCTAATAGTTTTTCTTTTGTTTCTTTCTTTTTTGTCCATTATTATTGTTATTATTATTATTATTATTATTATTATTATTATTTTGTCTTGTCTTAATAGTTAACAAAGGCTTAGCGCTGCTAAACTCTTATTTTGCATTGTTATTACCTTTTATTTTTATTATGTTGTTATTTCTTTTCTTTTCTTTTCCTTTTTTTCCTTCTTATTTTTCTTTTGCAAGGATAATTGTACTTAATTTGGGATGGAAAATGTGATAAGTTCATAATTTTATATTTTTTTCAGGGAAGTACTACACTGATATTCCTTTCTCACTTTGTTTTTATGTGCTTTTATTTTGTACATTAGGGACAATGTACATATTTAAGTTTGAGGAAGGGGTATAATAAAAATTTCAATTTTTTTTAAATTTTGGATCAATTAACAAGATTTTTATAATCCTTATTATTCATTCTTATTATCTAAAGTTCCAATTTAGTTAAAATCTACTCAAAACACTTTAGATTATTATGGATTACTGAGTTAGGTTAGTATGTAAACAAATGAAGGCTAGAATAGACTTACTTTTATAAGCTATACTTTTAGTAGTCATTGAGATAGTTAATTTGAATGAAATTTGCGTATTATTTACACACATTAAGCCTGAATGAGCCTGTAAGCCTAAGAGCAATACATAATTATATTATACTATATTATTCTTTGTTATGTTCGACCATATTGTTAGACTAGAGGTATTAGAATGATTTAGGCACTTAGACTGAACCTGTTGTTTTAGCCTATTCTTCTTTGATTATTATCTACCCTGTTTTATTCCTTATGCGTAACCAATTTTGATATTTAACTTATTCTTTGATTGATAATAGTGACATTGCAAGCTAATTGCCTTATTTTTCTTGAAAAATGTTTATTTATTTTTGAACCCTGAAGGATTTTCATTTATTAATTGTTTAAAATATTGATTATATTGAAGAATTTCAAAGACAAGGTTCATTGTGTTTACAATTGTTAGTGCACATTAATCATTAAATTTATTGTTCTTAAGGGAATTGTAGCTGCAACTATGTATTATCCAAAGTTACTCGAAGTTCAAGATTGAAAATTATTTGTTATGAGCATATTAATTAGAAGAAAAAGAAAGGAAGAAAAGTTGTAATATTTATTGGAGAGCAGGAAGAATTATTGTTATGCCATTTAAAAGTTTTGCTTAAAGGACATATGCTACGCAGAACCAAATTTTGTGTAGTCTTGTTTATGTAAATTTCCTTCACCTTGCTACATTTTTAATTATTCTTTCCATAGATTTACCTAAGCCCTATTACACCCTATTAATAAGACCTTTTTACTTTTGCTTCTAGTTTACTGATTTATGGGGGAGATATGCCAATGGTTAAGAATAATATATATTGATTTGAGAATTGTATTATGTTTTCCATCCTAAATACTTTGAGTAAAATGAGTGAAACCTTTGTGAGGTTGTGGAATTTTGTTTTTTTTTTAATTTCTGAATTTGATAGCTATTGATATTGGTTGATGAAAGTTTGTTATAGGAATGTTAGAGTCTAATTGTATACTTATTTGATTCATAAGATATGATAATTTAGGGTGTTAATGGACAAGTTGAGATTGAAAAGGGATGAAGTGAATTTGACTCCACGATAAATTGAACAAAAAAAACTACGAAATTGGCCTATTTATTACGTATCCCAATTGAAGTATTTTAAACAAGATGTATTCTATCAAAACTCGTTCCTACCAGGAAAAACAATGCAGTGCTAATAAATAAATCCGTGTGATATTATTTGTAAAATGTAAGAAGGGCAAAAAAAGCACACGTAGAGTGCATCGAATCCATTTTTTTAAATATTTTTAAGGAAAAGCAACCTCTACTATGAATTCCTCGATTTGGTTGGTGATGACCAGCTATCTAGTCTGATTATTCTTATTCTTTTTATTTTTAGGTGTTTGGCAAAACCACCCTGTGGATATCTTTGCTTTGAAATAAAACAATTAGAATTAGGCCATTCGACATCATGATGGAGGACATAGCTTACGATCATCTATTTGTCCTACTTGTAATGTGTCAGGAGAAATTGTGAAGGGTATAAAAAAATAAGATTGATTTTTTTACGGTATCTGGGTTAGCATTGGCTAAGAGTTTATCCATAGACATGGCCTTATCCATAGACCACGTAAGTTCTTGGAGCTATGTTTCTTCACATCTATTAAGTTTTGAAATGAGATTGAGTGATAGTCATTGTACACAACCATGTAGGTAACCATAACCAATGTAGAAACCTTAATTTTGAAGTATAAAAGGCTAATATGAATGGTAATTAAAGAACTTTGACTTTTAAAAACATTTTTGAAGTTTAGAGCCATAAAGAAGCAAAGATTGACTTAGAGATCCTAATAGAGAGTATAGTTCCATCAAAGTTTCGATATATTCTATTACGAAAAAATGGGGATATATAATTAATTCTCTTGTTTTTAATTATTCTTATAAATCCTTTGATATGTTTTATGTTTTTATAAACTAAATTTGTTTAATACCTAAGTGGGATAAACTTTGGGATGGATTTTGTGATTTGAGTCTCTATAATGTAGTTTGATTGTTGATTTATTGAATTCAATTATGTGTTTTGATTATTTCTTAAGTTGATATTTCTAAGACATTGGTTCATATAAGATTTCAAATAATTGAGATTAAGAAATTATTTGTATAGTTCTAGCATAATTGAAAGGAGTTACATATAAATCTTGAAGATTTATGTTGTCCTATCTTTAAGATTACATATAACTCGGTCAATTTGGATGACTTATGTTCTTAGTTATTAGTTGTGTTGAACCTTAGTTTAGTTTTATTGTTTAAATTAAACCATCGCCTTATTTTGTAAATCGGATAATATAAAAGTGATAATTAATAGTACTTATAATTCCTATAGGATTAACAATTGATATTTATTGTCACAATATTATAGTTTGATAGATGTAATTGCCTTTGTAGATCTATAAAGTAGGTATCTCACTTATCACCCTTATTAAAGTAAAATACTACAAAAATTTTAACATAATTGATTTAGAAGCTTTTTTGAAAAGTCACTAACCTTTTGACATGAGATTAAATACCTTGTCATAAATACACTCTTAGGTACTTAACTAGGTCACTCTTTTAAATGGCAACTAACTCTAATCTTTAACTTCAACCTTTTCCTTTTGTTCAAAGCTAAAAGAGTGAATTTTTTTCTATACATATTTATTCATACATTTTTGTTGTTGGATAATAAAAACTTTTAAATGATGTCCTCTTTTTTCAATGAGTGTACAAATTATACAAAATTTCTTATGATGTAAATCAAATATCCATCCTCCAAATTAATGAAGCAAATTGAAATCAATATAGCTGTCTAAAATCATTTCTATTTGCACAAATATTTTGACTCATTAAGACAATCAAAATCACATTGCATTATATCAATTAATATATTTCCAAAGTAAAATAAATTTGCAAAACTTTTTCCCTGTTAAGAAATTATTGATGAAATTGAAAAACATGGGTATCAAATTCATAAAATCCCTCATAAACACTTATGTTGTACATTGTCTTTAATGTACATATCAGATATAAACACTGAAAATAAACAAACAATAAGAGAGATAATTTTAAAAGGAATGGTATGTCCTTGATATAACATAAGAGAATAGTACAAGTTCTTTTCAAATTTCCTTAATCATCAATTTTTCATTAAAATGATACCTTGCATCATGATATTTGAAATAGTAAGAACGAAGTAGAAAAAAAGGATAATATTAAAAGCATTAGTCTTAGGATGAGGGATCTAATAAAGGTATATATAGGACAATTGATCATGAATCAATCACATTATTGAAATATATCATATCAATCAAATCGCTCAGTAATGAATTTGTGACAGCTAGCTCAGTCTATCCTTGATGCTTCATTTCCTACTCAGACTCCATAACTACAACCTCATTCTCTTATTAATCTGTTGGCACTTTATATGCCTCAGGCTCCTCATCAGACTTTGACTCTACTAACGCCTGCTAGGATGGATAGATTGGTGGTGTAGTATCTTGATGTCAATGTGTTATTCCATCCTTACTAGTGTGTCCCTAATCTAATGCATATCATTTTTTATTATGTTGAAGCAGGTGGGAGGGGTGTTAATGAATGGCACAGAGCCAAGAATGTTGTTAGAGTTGTCTCATACTTTCCACCCCTAGTTTGTTCTCCCTATAGGGCTGTCCTCCACTACTCGTAAAAGTGTGCCAACTAATGTAAAGTATTGGCCTCGCTCATTGATTTGAAGCTCGACATCCTTATTTTCCTTAAGATTTCCTTGGTAAGTGAGGTGGGAGTGCAAAAAACTGCTAACTCATACTTATCACCAAGGCCCAATCTCCTTGCTAATTAAGTAATAAAACCATTATTGATAATGTGGAAGTTTGATTGATGTAAGTAGCACATAATTAGTTAAATGAAAACATGTCCTATATGTGTTTAAACTTGATATTACATATAGTTCAAAAAGAATAGATCTTAACGAGTCATCATACCTGGACTATCATGTTAAACAAACATGGAGTGATTTACAAAGTTAAGAGCAATTTTTTCGATAATAACTTCAGATAATTATAGCATGAATGATGCTAAGTTGAAAAAGTTAAGAGCAAATTATAAGTTAGGAGCTTATTATTGGAAAGGAGGTTCTTACATATACATTGTTTTATGCATATAATAAAGTTAGTTGTGAAGGATGGGCTAGAACTAATTAAATAATGGACAGAAGCAATCCAAGATAGTCTAGTGAATTAGATTGCAACACCTAAAGATGTTTAGAAGTTTGAAGAAACTACAAGATGATTATGCATTCACTACACTAGGAAGTTATGTTTAGATTATCTAACAAGGTGGAATTCAACATCTAAGATGTTAAGAGTCTACAATTAAGTATATTGATAGGTTTATCATATTGAGAAAATTGTATTCCTAATATACTTTTTTGTCAACAAATGAGCAACGAGAGCTTGTAAAAGAAATTCGTGAGAAGTTAGAGGTCTTTAACATTATTACAAAGTTCTTTTCTTACATAAAGTATCCAACTTCTCAATTTGTTTACTAAAATGTGTGAGATAAATTGATAATTATATTGAGGCTTAATTCTTTTAATAAAGTCATTCAAACATTGATAGAAAAGATGATAAGAAAATTTAAAAATCATTGAAATAGGATTGGTAATACCATGAACTTTGTTATTTTAGATTTGAGGAACAAGCTTATTACAATTAAATTTTATTTTTGTAGTTGTATGATGAATGAGCTTCAATGCATATTGATATTATTACAAATTTGTGATATGATTTGTCCAATAATTATCAATAAAAAATGGGTAAGGAATTGGATTCAGTAGTTCATTATCAACTTTAGCTTCTGTTAGTACATCCTCGTTAAGTAATAAATCCAATGGTTTAGGTTTCCATAAAAAGGAATTTATAAAGAAAATTGGTTAAGATTTCATATAGTAGAATATAGTTAGACAATTATTGGAAGTTGATATTTATTCTACAACTAATCAAAATTTTGACATATTAATGTGATGGAAGTAAAATGGAACTTAATATCCAATTATACAAGAAATTGCATGAGATTTGTTAGCTATCTTAGTATTTATAGTTGCTTTTGAGTCTTGTTTTAGTATTAGTGATTAGGTAATGAGTTCTCTTCATAGTTAGCTTCATCTAGAAACTTTAAAAGTTTTTATATGTGCCAAAAGTTACTTAGGTACTAAAAATATTCAAGGTAAACTCCACACTTTATGATAGGTTCTTTTAAAAAATTTATTATTTTAATAATTAGCTATTGTATGATCTTATATTTTCTTTTTTATATTATGAGAGGCATAGAGAATGAGAATATAGAAATGAACATTCATCATTCTGGAATTTTGTTTGAAGAAATATCTAATGATGAAGTTATATTTATTTGTTAATAAGCTCATGTTACTTAATCAATTTTTTCATAATTGGATATGATTTAGATAATGGTTTTTTTAAATATAGAGAAAGTGGTATCAAATATTAATGATTTTGATTATAACAAAGATTAGCAGGTAATTATAAGTAATGTTGTGCCTCAGTAAGTAATTTCAATGTTTAATCTTCTATTTTACATTTTCAATGTAGACTGCGTCTTATTTTAGAAGTCTATCCAGGAAATACTATAAGAAACCATTGTTTATGGGAAGTTAATAATCTACTTAGTGAAAAATTGATATGGTTGTCATTTTAAGAAATTTAGCTAATGATTACTCTTTCTACTCTTATAGAGTTAAATCTTTTAACATGTTTTAGGTCTATTTTTTATTTATTAAGGGAATCAATGTTTATTATGAATAGTTATGGCAATTTTCATTTAATGGGGATAAAATTTATGGGCTTTTAAAAACTTCTAATGATTTTTATTCTAAAATATATATGGAATCTAAAACATATCAATGGTTAAAAAACTTGTCTTATATTAGGAATTTTCTCTCTTATCATAATAAGCTTTGGTTGATGCACTTAATATGTTTAGGAGCCAAATGAACTTGAAGAGTCTTTCACTAGTTGATATCAAAATTAAAATTTAGAAAGATCTAAAGAAAAATAACTTGATTCAAGCAATGGAGAAAATTAGTAGGGTTATTAATGGTAACCAAAATTGTGTGTCATTTTTGCATATGATTTTCACAATTAATTCTTATATTATATTGTGGCTTTATTTCTCTTTATGGAGGATGATCAAAACAAGTGAGAAAATAGTTTATAGGGAAGAAAACTAATTGTTAGGAAGAGAAGACAAGTATTAGTGATTTCAATAAGTTTAAGTTAATGCTAGCCAAGATTAAGATTAATTATAATAATATTTTTACAATCTTTTACCAATCACAATTATTGGTTGTATAGTCTTCATGATTTTTTTAATATAATTTAAATCTCTCAATTTGAGTTAATATGACCTCGAACTATACATCAATGTAAGACCTTTCAGAGCTGAAAAAGGAGACCACAATATAAGTTATTAATATCAATTTTATTTTTTTACTTTTTTTCTTATAGCTTGCTTTGCTTAACATGCCACAACTAAAGCAATTTCAAAGTAGGAATAAGGAAGTTTTGAGATTGCATATCAACCTTTTGTGCAGCTTCAATAGAATTTTATTTTATTTATAACCTATCATAAATTTTCCAAAGTGTTGAAGACTTTTGTATTATCATGTCAATAATATAGAAACTTGACAATATAGAAGAAAATATTTTTCAATATTATAGTTGAGAAGTAGAAATTTGATAACTGCAATTTTCAAACTTCAAACTTTAGACTTTTGGGACTTATCTAAAACTTGATTGAGTTTTAAACCTCAAAACCCAATCCATTGTCATCATAAAATCTAGACAAAAAGAAAGGAAAAAGGTACAATTCATCCTTAGCATTCACATAAGATTTAATATAGTCTTTATTGTTATATCATATACTAATCTACATCCTAACATTTATAAAATGGCATGGATTACAAATTAACTTTGTTAGGTCTCTGATAGATCTCTAACACAGTATTATTAATATGTAGCACATGCCATGCCATTTGTGCTGTTTTGGTCATATGGATGTTGATATGTTATGATTTTTTAATTAATGCAAACCTCCCTAAATGTTTCATATAAGTTCTAAGATAATCCCTATCATTATTTATGGCTATACTTTAATGTTTACAATATAGTACGATTTACACCTTTAAACCTAACAGTTTGATCTTCATCATAACATCGTTAACCCATGATAAATGAATACTAACTATACAATTTTTACCATATGAATGCTGGCATAATTGTTACAAAATTTGTTATTTTAAATTTTATTAATATCTAATTATTAAAATGAAAATAAATCATATTTTTTATTTTTGTATATTTTAACTTTTATAAACTCTTCTCATAACACGTTTTGGAAAAATATAAGAAACTAAATTAGTATAAATTACTTTTTAATAATATGTAACTAAATATTATAATAATAATCTAAATTTATGTAGAAATAATTTTTTTATACTTTCTTCAGTTGTAAAGATGCAAATAGATAGATGCAAGGAAAGAAATTTAAGAATCATGATAGTCGTAGATGGCATCATGTTTTGTGGGTAGATTATGATCTGTTTAGTGGTTAAATTTATTCGATTAGTGTGTGTTTAGGTTAGAATTGTGGTAGTTAGTTAAGTATTTGTGTTTTGAGGGTTTTGTGGGTTAGAGCACATGTTTGAGCTTCAATTTTATGTGTTTGAGATTCCTTGATGTGTTTGCTAGTATTTCAGGGTAAATATCAAAGAACGGAGGAGTTTCAAAGGAGGCCCAAACCAAAACAGAGGGCCACGATCGTGATAGAAACATGGAGGAAGGGCCACAATCGTGGCCAATGACAGAAAGCCAAACAGGGGCCATGATCGTGGTCGGCATGCAGACAGACGCAGACGACCTTCCAGACTTAAGTTTTTGAAGGGCTTTCCGAACCTTTGGAGCTCGGGAAAAGCCATAGAGTTTCCCTAATTGGAAAAGACTATAAGAAGAAAAGGAAGAGATAGAAAAGGGAGCCTCTAATCTGCCATTTTGGAAAACACTCCAAGAGGAGAGAAGAAGAAGAGAGAGAAAGAGGAAGAGAGGAGAAAGAAGTGGGTCTTCGCAGCTACTATTTTCTCGAGGCATCCCAATCCCTATTCCACGTTTATTTCTTTCATCTTTGTTTTCATTTTCTAGAATGTTAAGATGAATACAAATATGTTTATTGATTTGGGTTTAATTAAGATGCTCTAACTTTCTTTCGGGAAGGAGAGAAGAAGAAGAGAGAGAAAGAGGAAGAGCAAAGAAAAAAGAGGGTCTTTGCAGTCGTTACTTTCTCGAGGCATCCTAATCCCCATTCCATGTGTATTTCTTTCATCTTTTTTTTCATTTTCATGAATGTTAAGATGAATACAAATATGTTTATGGATTTGGGTTTGATTAAGATGTTCTAACTTTCTTTCGGGATTTTACCTTAAGTTAATGTTAATCTAGTTATTTTTTATTATTTTGATTGGGTGTTGTGATTGATTGTTGTATCTTCATGCTTCAGTAACAAACCGAGAGGGTGTGTCGAATGCAACATGATTGAGTTAGGTTAATGAGAGTTAGTCAATCTAATATACCACACAATCAATCTAGTCGATTATTATATGGAGAGAGATCTCGTGTGCGACCTGATTGTTTATTAGATAGCATAAAAACTAATTAGGTTTAGGATTATTGGTAATTGAGAGATTACCCGTTCGATACTTAAACCAATTAGGGATTATTAATTAGGGTACGTGATTATAACTTGAGAAAGAGTAATCCCTCCTTTCATAGTCTAAAACTAACACCCCTTTAACATATAAATGGCTAGGTTATCATTAATAATAGGAAGAATCCCCTCTCTCATAATTTGGTAACTTTTTTTGGTTAATTTCCATTGTCACTTTTGTGTTGCTCGATTTTAATTTATTTTTGTGTTAAATTTACGAATTAATTTCTTGATAATCATTTTCCCGTATTTACATTTTTGTGCAATTTTTTTCATTTTATTAATTTTCTTAGCCTTAGATAATGTAGGATTAGATTAGTTCTCACCTCCTTGTGGAATCGACCCTTTACATACTACATTTCATGACCCGTGCACTTACGGTATTTGAGGGATATAAATTGTAAAGCTTGCCTAACATCCAAGAATTTTTTGGCGCCGTTGTCGGGGAGGAATAGGATTAGTTTTATCTTTTAGTCTAAGGATTAAGAAATTTAAACAAAAAAAGAAGTTTTGGTGTAGAGTAGAAGACACATCAATTTGGACAACACTAGGCAACTATGACAAGTCCAAAAGGTGAAATGATGGAGGAAATACATTATAGGAATCAAAGACCCTTGCAGACTTCAATGAGGAACAATTTGGTTGGAGAAGTCATCATTCGTATTGGAACACATACAATATGGGGTGGCAGAACTACTCATATTTCTGTTGGTCCAACAATGTAAGGACTCACTTGGGACATTAAGACCTATTCAAATTTTAGCAAGATAAGTCCATTTCATGGAATTCTAAATTGGAAAAGATCATGGATAAGCTCATAAATATGGAAGAGGCCTAGAAGAGACTGGAAAAGAAGTTTGAGCAAGTAACAGAAGATCATGCCTCTTCTATTCACAACCTAAAGATTCAAATGGGCCAGCTTTCCAGGGAGTTTTGTAAGAGAAGTATGGAAAATTGTCTGTGCAATATGAAAGTAAATTCAATAGAGCAATGTAAGACTACCACATTTAGGAGTGAGAAAGAGCTAAGAGAATCAACGGATAGACTAGCTAAAACCCACCTTGTAAAAGACCAAGAGAAGTATAAAAAGGATAAAGAAAAGAATAACGATCATCTATACATTACCCCTTCACCCTCATTTAAGAGAATTGATGTGGTCGAATCTTTTAAGAAGTAAGAAGAAAACGAACAGATGACAATGGACATAAAGCTTGAAGCAGATAAGAAAATCTCTATTTATGAAGTGGAAGTTGAAGAGGAGATGAGGGTGATTGAGGAAGAGCAAGAATAGATCACCTTCTCATAAAACAAACTACTGGAGTCACTAGAAGATTTAGGGAGTTTCGTTATTCCCTATTGTATGGAAAAGTGCATTATTGAATTTAATTGGTTTTCTCAACTTCATCAATATTGTCCTTCTAATCATCTTGCAATTTGTAGCTTATTTGTAAGCTACAAAACTAACATTAGGCAACATAGGTGGAAGCAAGCCACTCATAATTGATTCTGGCTGAGTTTTAAATGATGCAATGTCAAGCTAATGACCATAACTTGGTACATTTGGTAGTTAGATTTCAATTGAGTGTAGTTAGACTCGTTTTAAATTCTGACAAATAAGTCTTAATGATTTGGAATGGTTTGGATTACTAACTCTCTAACTCTTTTGAATCAATTATAAGAAAGGAAAATAATCTCAGTGTCAAGCAGATTTGGTCTCAACACTATCGCCATCACCACCTCCATCACCATGATGGTGTTCTAACCTTTTCTCTTTTAAATTCTTTCTTTACGTTTTGCTTTATTTTATATGTATTCTTACCTTATGTGTTGTTTGCTTGCTCTTTTCACATTGAGAACAATGTGTTATCCAAGTGTGGGGAGCGTTATGTGTAAGTATGTTTTTATTTTGAGTGTGAATTTTACATTTTGTATGCTAGTTGTTTAGGTTTGCATGATGTAACTTGTGTGTATATATCAATGGCTAGGACTTATCGAAGTCGATTTAACCTTGAACATAGTCTTTTAGGTTGTAAAGATTTATTAGCTTGTGAAATTAGTGAAATAGGTTACTTCGGTTAAATATAAATGTAATTAGGATATGATGTTAGTTTATTCATACTAGGAATTTGTCACATTCATTTATAATTTTAGGTCAATAGAATAAGTAGCTTCGTTAGTACCTTTTATGAGAATTACTAGCTAAAGAAATAAGGATGATGATGACAATATTAAGTGTGTAAATCACAAGCAAATAACTATTTCGCTAGCCTTTGCGTTTGAATAGCGCTAGTAGCCAGTTAAAAATGTGATGTAACTGAGTAATTGAATCAACACGCTTACAAATGTGTGCCTTCGTGTCAAAAGGCTATAATGACATTCCAACTAAGCAAATTAATAAAAACATGACTTAGTTGAGTAACCGGATCGACATTCATCACAAATGTTTGCCTTGATGTAAAACATTAGTCAAAATAAAATAACTAGACTACTATTATAGCAGTGGTAAGTCTAAGTCGATCCCACAGAGAGTGTGTATAAAGTTGTTAAAATGAAATTAAACGGTGTTTTGGTTTAAGGGGTTTTAGATTTAGAAAATAAAATGAAACTAGACTAATAAAAACAAAATAAAGAAAACATACGAAAAATGATAAAAATGGGAAATTTAGTAGGAACTCGATTCTTTGGTTCAATCTCAGCCTACACCTTAATTAAGCATATTTTATTGATTTGTTGTTCTCAAACCTCTCCTAACAACTATTAATCGTGGCTTAATAATTAACCTGAGTTTTCCCTTAGGTTTTGTTTAATCAAGAAATGATCATTGATTAAACCTAACTACTGAATAACCTAGGATACGATCTTTAGATATAATTAGGCAGTAGCATTACGAATTAGGAAAACCAATTAATTAAGGAAACAACCACATGTAACTTAGTCATGTTATCCTTAATGATTACGAATCATTAGTCACTACAGATGAATTTCAATATAACAATTACGGAATATATCGAAATTCTAGCAATGGGTTTACAATTAAACAATTTAATGAATGCATTAAAACCTTCCTTTCACAATACCCAATGAGTTCATACATAAATAACTGAACGATGACGAAAATTCGGTTATCCATATATAAGCCAAATCTGTATTGAAGTAAATCACTTGTTACTATAGAAATCACGTATAATATGTAAAATACACAAGAAGGGGGTTGAATTGTGTTAAATTGTCTAAGATAGTAATCTTAAAAAAAACTTCTTGATTTTCTTGAAAGATTCAGACGATTATAAAACAACACACTTTTTTTGTTTGAGTAATTGCAACAGCGGAAATAGTATCTATTCTTCTAACAACAAGAAATTAAAGAGATAAGGGTTAAAGAATATGACACAGCGATTTATAATGGTTCACCCTTAACCTTTGAGCTACATCCAGTCCTCAAAGTTTATCTGAGATTTCACTATCTCTTGCAACTTTACAAGTATTATTTCTCACTTCCAGAGCCTCTTCAAGTCTCTTTCACAACGTATTCTTTATCTGCTATCTTAGCCTCTTTAGGCTTTAGCCTTCCCTTCCACTTGAAAAGTTACTGTTTGAGTTTTCTAAACTCACGTTACAGGTGTTCTTGATCTCTCTTCTTCCTTCTTTTCACTCAGGATATTTTTATAGTATACTCATTTGATCACATAATTATTTCGTGTGAGTAGAGAGTTGAGAGTTGAGAATTAAAAGTTCTATATTTTGTTTATGACTACAACTGATATTTATAGTCTAATTCTCCAACGGTCTTCTTGAGAAAGCTGCTTGTAGAATCTTCAGAGATCAGTTATTAGTTGAGTCATGTAACCAACTCCAACTAACTAACTAACTAACTAACTGACGTTGTAGATTATTCTTCAATTATATCGTCTTGATTTGATTTGTATGCTTCGTCTTATGTCTTGACTTCGTCTTATGTCTTCGCTTCGTCTTACGACTTCGCTTTGTCTGATGACTTTGCTTCGACTGATCCATCTTACACTTTGTCTTAGTCAGCTCTTTGAATATTATCTTGATTTGATGATTTATGTTACTTACATTTATCTGCGCACTTAACAAACTCATCAAAATAGTTCACATACTTCTTTTATTATTATTATTTGACTTTCATCAAAATTAAAAGAAGAACTTAACACATACACCTAGGATAACATTGTTATCAATTCAATAGGAGAGAAAGAAACAACAAATATATGAAATACACTTAACCTGGGTCGTCGGCGTCGATGTCATCTCAGAACTGACGTCGAAAACTTAGCCTTCTATGGATCTCTCCAAACAAGATGCTTCAACCCCTCCAAAAATGTCCCCAACTGAAGACCCTTGTAGTGCCTCCACTCCTCTCTATTTCTGTCGCAAGCTTCTACTAGCTACTGGTCACTGATGTGATGAATTAACTTGGTTGGCCATGCTACTATTCATGCTTTTAAAACCCACGGATCTCTTCTATTGAGCACAAACTTTATCTCTATTTAACGTAAACGTCTGTGTTGAACATAGACATTGTGTCTGTGATTCCCATTTGCTATGCTATCGTTTCGTGCTACTGCTTCCTATCTTCGCTGCGTCGTTTTGATCATGGACTGCTTCCTTCTCAACACAGATGTTTGCGTCTGTGCTTCCTATTTGCTACGCTGTTGTTTCATGCTACTGCTTCCCATCTTCTCTGCATCGTTTTGATCATGGACTGCTTCCTTCCAACTGCCTTTATCTGCTTCCAGCGTTATCATTTTGTCTCATTTAATTCCCAGCTATTAATTAATGTAATTGCATGCATAATGCATACAACTCACGTTATTTACACTTTTTTCTTTTAATTTTCTTATTGTCTTTTAATATCTTCTACTTGCTCCATGAAGACAAGTGAAAATTAATCTTCAAAAAATGGCCCAAATATCGTGCTTTCGACTCACTTTAACTTCTTTGCTTTTGAATTATGCCTAAAATCACATATGAGTCAAAGTGAGTATCTTAAGTAATTTCATGTCAATAATTACTAAGTGTTATGGAATAATTTCATAATCAATTAAGCACCTATCAATTTCCCCCACACTTAGCTTTTGGTTATCCTCAAGCAAAACATTAAAATTAAGCTCAAAGACCCAAAAATTGACTCATTTCCTATATATTCCAAGAATAGATAATCATAAACAAAGATGAATGATTTTCAAAAATCATAGTAAGAATTTAACATTCCAAGCTTTTACTCATGATCAATCAATATTGATCATCTTCAAAAACTGAGCAATCTAATGGTAAACTCGAAAAATGTGTTTAACTAAAATATATCCACGGGCACACTCAACACCATTCATGATCATGACAATCCACAACTTTACATATCATTTCATTTCTCCACCACTCAAGGTCACATGCAAAATCATAAATCCAAGGACATTTTAGGGTTGTAATGTGGGCAAAGGTGAGGTGAGATGTATTTGGGTCAAGTAGCATGAAGGTCATTAAAGCTAGTGAAACAAATGCAACACTCAATATGACATCAAGTGCACAAGTTCACACTCATACCTAACTAGGTGCCGTCAGCTATGACAAATGCAAAACTTATATTTCACAACTCATTTCAGCTCTCACATACAACCACATAAAGCATATACCAATCTAAAGGAATCACTCATACAATTTATGTCAACAATATATTGAAACCACAAAAGTGAACCTTCCAAGTGAACATCCACCTCATATTCAACATATTCAAATAACACATTCATTACAACTCTAAGAAGATGCATTAATTATGAATAACTTTGCAAACTCATATGTACTTCCTCCTTGATAAGTAAAATTTTTTTATTCTTTTTCTTTTTCTTTCTTTCTTTCTTTTTCATTTTCTTTTCTTTTCTTTTCTTGTTCTTTTCTCTTTTCTTTCTTTCTTTTCCTTTCTTCTTTTTTTAACATTAAAAGAAACTAAATTAACATGGGAATTTCAATGAGAAAACATAACAAAACATCCCAACATTAACCAACCCACACATATGTACATCCCCACACTTACAATTTTGTACATCCATAAACTCACCAATCACAAATGTTCCACTAGCTTTATGACTTGAGTAAGACATTTGGTTAAGTATAAAGTATATAATATGGTTGCTACAAAAAGAAAGGCTAATAATACTCAAAAGGGGCTTATGAAAGGAAAAAAAACGTGTCAATGGGGTAGGCTATTTAGCTAATTTAGTTCGGAAAAATAATGAATGCCTAATCATATCCATGTTAATGCATGTGATAAAAATGTGGTCTTGAATAGAAATTCAAGGCAAAATCAGGATGTACATGTCATGAGGGTTACACATTATGAAAAGACAATGAGACTGATATAAATGTGTCAGTAAAATAAGGCTCAAAATCTCATCGGTTATGTCTACCACCAGTCACTACTCTTCTAAAGGTAATGCAAATCGACCAATTGCAAAAGTAAAAGTACATGCTAAAGTTGCTACGAAATTCTTTGGTCAATTCACACTCTAATCATGAGTATATAGTCCTAGAAGCAATAGAAAATAAGAAAATGTTTATTTCATTTGTTTTATTCTTTCTCTCATTTTGATTGAAAACTTAAAATAAGCAAGAAATAAACTAACATAAAAATACACATGCAATAAAAAGTAATGTAGAAATGTAGAGAAAAGAATTTACTTCTCTTAGGTTGCCTCCCAAGAAGCACCTTGGTTTAGGGTCGCTGGCTTGACTCAACACTTCCCTCACGTGACAAAATTATGATCTTCAGGTACTATAGTTAGCGCCACTTCCACGTGAGGTTGCTCCGGATAGGGCTTTAGTTGATCATCATTCCCATTTAGCATCCTCCCTATCCTTAGACTTTCGATCTCTACTGAGTCCATGCTTTCTTGAAAGATCTCGAATGTCTCTTTACCTTTTTCTTTCTCATTTAATTCCTCTAACCTGCTAGGTAAAAGTAAAGAGTCATTCTCAACAACAAAATAGAGCTCAGTATTTACCTCTGAGCTAAAAGATGTATCATTTTCTGCTTCGAGCTCCTCCTCAACTTCTTGTTCACATGCAATTCTTTAAGTATTGCTCTCAAAATTCTCAAGCTCCTCATCACTCTATAAGGATTCTGTGTAACATCCATTCAGTATACCTTGGGTTGATATGGCTTCTCCTCTTCCATTTGTGATTCTAGGTAGACGATTCTCGTTGCCATCTCACCCAACTGGCTTGCCACGTTATGGTTTCTAGACATTATATGCCTCATTTCTTGCTAGAACTATTGCAACTGTTGTTGTAGACTCTGTTGAAAATGGAGATTGTTAGCAATCACAACATTAATCAACTCTTCCAGAGGTGTACCTAAATCGTGATAAGAAACTTCTGGTCTATACCAGAATTGTTGTGCATCCTGCAAACTGTCATGGAAGTAATTATGATGGTTACCTCATCCATAACCAAAGTTAGGTTGATCAGTCCAACCTTAGTTATAGGATTGAGAGTAAGAATTAAAGAAAAAATTACTTCCATCCATGAATTTTTTTTAAATCACAAACATGAAACAAAAAATGAAAAGATCATGAAATAACTGAAAAGAAATCAATTACGAACAAATATATAAAACACTAATTAAATTACAAACAAAAACTAAACACCGCACTCCTTGACAGCGGCGTCAAAATTAACAGCGCGTCATAACACTAGTTAAAATAAAATAACTAGACTACTACTATAGTAGTGGTGAGTCTAGGTTGATCCCACAGAGAATGTATGTAAAGTTGTTGAAATGAAATTAACCGGTGTTTAGGAATGGGGGGATTTGGATTTAGAAAATAAAATGAAACTAGAATAATAAAAACAAATTAAAGAAAACATACAAAAAATGATAAAAATGGGGAATTCGATAAGGACCCGATTCTTTGGTTCAATCTCAGCCTACACCCTAATTAAGCATATTTCATTGATTGTTGTTCTCAAACCTCTCCTAGAAACTATTAATCGTGGGTTAATAATTAACCCGAGTTTTCCCTTAGGTTTTGTTTAATCAAGATACGATCATTAATTAAACCTAACCGCCGAATAATTTAGGATATGATCTCTAGCTTTAATTAGGCAGTAGCATTAGGAATTAGGAAAACCGATTAATCAAGGAAAAATCACATATGATACATCATTTAACCTATGTCTTGTTATCCCAATTACATATTATATCAAAATTCTAGCAATGGTTTGCAATTAAACGATTCAATGAATGCATTAAAATTATCCTTTTACAATACACAATGAGTTCATACACAAATAACCGAACAATAACGAAAATCTGATTATCCATACATAACCTAAATATATATGCTTAGGATAACACAATCAATTCAATAGGAGAGAAAGAAACAACAAAAATATGAAATACACTTAACTTGGGTCATCAGTATTGATGTCACCTCTGAACTGGCGTTGGGAAATTAGCCTTTTATGGATCTCTCCAAACAAGATGCTTTAGCCCCTCCAAAAATGTCCCCAACTGAAGACCCCTGTAGCGTCTCCACTCCTCTTTATTTCTGTCACAAGCTTCTACCAGTTACTATTCACTGATGTGATGAATTAACTTGGTTGGTCACGTTACTATTCACCTTTTAAAAACCTATAGACTTCTTCTATTGAACACAGAGATCGTCTGCATTTAATGTAAACGTTATGTCTGTGCTTATCATATGCTACGCTATCGTTTCGTGCTATTGCTCCCCATCTACGCTACGTCATTTTTGTCATAGACTACTTCCTACTAGCTACCTTCATCTGCTTTCGGCACAGCTATTTTGTCTCATTTAATTCCTACCTATTAGTTAACATAATTGTATGCATAATCCATACATCTCACAATCTTTGCATTTTTTTTTAATTTTCTACTTGTCTTTTAATTTCTTCCTCTTACTCCATGAAGACAAGTAAAAATAATCTTTAAAAAATGGCCAAAATATTGTGCTTTTGACCCACTTTAACTTTTTTGCTTCTGAATTGTGCTTAAAATCACATATGAGTCAAAGTGAGTATCTTAAGCAAGTTCATGTCAATAATCACTAAGTGTTATGGAATAATTTCATAATCAATTAACAACCTATTAGTTCATGTTAATAAAAATTAACAAAAAGAGTGTTTTGTCAAATAAAATATACCGATCTTATGAACAACTACAATTTTCATGAAAATATATTTAGGGATAGTTAAATTTTTTATTAACCGAATAATTATCAATGTGTGTGTGCAAATGATAGGGGTGAATAAACTTAACATTAGGGTCTGGATTAGTTGTATATTTAGTCCAAGGTACATAGACGCGAATTTCCTATGTTAATAAGTTACAACAACTTAAGAGATAGTGTTCAAAGTTAAATTAGTTTCGTGAAGTTGAAAGTTATTACCTCATCATTGCATTTGTGTGTTTGGTTTCTTGATGTGTTGTTGTTTTGCTTGTTTTGTTTTTTCTTGAGGACAAGCAAACGTTTAAGTGTGGAGATGTTGACAATCGTATATTGCATCATGTTTTATGGGTAGTTTAGGATGTGTTTAGTGGTTAAATTTAATCAATTAGTGTGTGTTTAGGTTAGAGTTGTATTAGTTAGTTAGGTAGTTATGTTTTGTATGTTTTGTGGGTTAGAGCAAACGTTTGAGCTTCAATTTGATGTTTTTGAGGTGCCATGATGTATTTGCTAGTGTTTTAGGGCAAATATAGAAGAACGAATGAGATTCGAAAAAGATTCAGAGCCGAACCTAGGCCGATAGTGACATAAAGGGAAACAGGTTGCCATGATCGTGACAGAAGGGGAAGCAAGGTACCAGATAATGGCATGCACACCCCAACCTTCTGAACCTTATTTTATACGGACATTTTGAACCTTTGGAGCACGAGAAAAGTCCAAAAGTTGCCCTAATTAGAAAAGACTATAAAAAGAAAAAGAAGAGACATAAAAGGGAGCCTTTAATATGCCATTTTGGGAAAGCTTCGAGGGAGAGAAGAAAAAGAGAGAGAAAAGGAAGAAGAGGAGAGAGGAAGCGGGTTGTTGTGCCCAAAAAGTTCTAAAAATTACCTAGGCCATCCTACTCTTAAGTATATAAGGTAGTTGTAGTGATTACCCAGGGTCGTCTCCTACGGAGGTGAAATTGGTTAACTAAAATTAATTTTGAATTAAAAATAAAAACAATGCAATCCTAAACACTCTATCCTGAATTGTTGAGTAAAAGTTTTAAAGAAAATCACAAAATTAGAATGAAAAGTAAAATGATTCAATTGAAATCAAAGACAAGTAGAAGTCAAAGTGGAAAACTCTTAAGAATTAATTTCACTAATTTAATCTCCTATGCATGATTAAGGGAAAATAATTGGAAAGTTGTCTTGCTAAAATTAACTGTTGGGTTCTAAATCAACTCAAATTCAACAAGTTATCATCCGAATTAATTATGGAAACCTGACTACTAATTACCATTTAAGTTAATATATTTCTAATTCATAACCTAAGCGTCTATAGTTTCTAGTTCCATATTAGACTTCTCCTCTCGATTCTTCATTTAATACCAAAATGATGAAAAGTTTGAACATACTATTACATCCATTCAGTTAAGAAACTATGGCAAATATAAGACAACAATAAAATCCATCAAATATTTGACTAAAATAGCTACATTAATTCTCAAAGAAAAGAGATCATCCCATCAAAGTATAAACACATTTCATCATCTCCATACAATTCAGTCCTATATTACTGTCAACAGAAGTATTAAAGCAGTAAAACAGTGAATAATAAATGAACTATGAAAAGATAACAAAGTATCAATTGGTTAAGCTAACAAGTAATAATTTCAGTAAATAAATAAGAAACTAAGCAACAGATGAAAAATAGAATGAGCAAACAAGGATCGGATGAGGGAGTGCGGTTGGTCTCCTACCCCTCTCAAGTTTCCCACATTAGCTCTCGCTTTTTGCTTCAGCTTGCTCTCATCCAACCGAATGGTTACTCAAGTTCAATGGATTCAGTTCCAGCTCTCGCTTTTGACCTCTGTCTCTAGCTTCCTCCTTTTTGCTTTGTTTTTCTCTTCTTCACTGACTCACTATATTTCTCTTCTTTCTATCTATCTCCCAGTGCCTTACGAATGTATCCGTCTGTGTGTAAAGAGTGAAGAGTGAAGAATGAGATGTCGAATGATTCCCCTTCACCACCACCCTCTCCTTCTATTTGTAGTATGCTCCTAGGTCTAGGGTTTCATGTCCTCAACCTTTGCAATTGCCACAAAATAAATAAAACAATTACAAGGAAATGAATGTGTGAAAGGGGTCACAGTTGTGACCTATAATTTATAGTCGTGACATGTAAAGTCATGGCTGTGGCTTATATGTCACAGAATTACATGACATAACTGTGACTGCCATATAAGTCACTGTTATGACTTACACATGCATGGTTGTGTATGTAAGTCATAAATGTGACTTACAAATACACGACTGTGCATGTAATTATGACTTACATGCATAATTCTTCTTGTTTAGTTCATGCCACATTTACAAAATGAATTGATTAGGATTCATGCTACATCCACACCAAATTCACTCAATATATATCACATTTGGATCAAAACACAAGGATTTATAGACAAAATCAAGATATGAAAGCAATTAAAAGCAATAGAAACTAGACACAACACGGATCTTTCGACGCTGTTGTTTATGATAAAACTTATCTACGTGTTTTATACTCAAAAACAGCAAGTGAACGGATCATGGCTTGTAGTAAAAAGAGCAGATATTGATCCCACAGGGATTGATGCCTAAACACCACTTAATTTAGACACAACTTTATTTAAGAAACTAAATTATGAAATGTAAATAATCTGGAAAATTAAATTAAAATTAAAAGACTAATGTAAACAATGGAC
>JANQAP020110687.1:0-22144 GCA_026874005.2 Erythroxylum coriaceum | reverse complement strand
AGGGGAGGTAGAAGAAAGAAAAGAAAGCAAGATGCAAAGGAGGTACTAGGTGGGGTGTTTTAAGTCTGATTCTAAGTTGCACTTGTCAGTAAAGAGGGAAGTAAGGACAAAAAAGTTGCACAAGGAAACTCCAATTCAAGGTTATAAAGCAATTTGTCATGAGAGGATGCACGCAATCTCAAACTCACCAAATGATAGAAATCAGTATAATAAACATGCAACACAAATAATCGGAGGCAAACCCTAAAAAAGACTTAGATTATAAGCCTAAAGCTTGTTAAATTTCCTAGATTTAGCAATGAACAAGTGATCCAAAATTTTTATAAGCATTTTTTTCTTCACCTCTAATGTAGATATGAAGAAAATAAGTCCAAATCATCGCATATAAAGTTTAGTTCTTCTAGAGTTACTCCCTCATATTATCTGCTGGAGAAAGGAAAAGAGAAAACTTGAGCAAATTATGCAGAGACACAAAGAGGAGAGAGTTTGGGCAGATGCAAGAGAGACAAAAAGGGGAAAGCCCGGTGAGTAAAATAACAGAGTAGAGTTTACTTTTATTTTTGTGTTTTCTTTTTAATTAATTTTCTTTTAATAAATAATTTGTTTATGTGAAATTTATATCACATAAATTTAGTTGACATTATAGGGTCATGTAATCCACTCCTAAGGTGTGACATCTGGTCATCCTCGAATTTCAACTCGGCTTTAAGTAGAATTCCATTGACCTGCTTGTCAACCTCTCAACTTGTAGTACCCTGCTCTTTTTAGGTGCCAAGGATCCCTCACGAAACTTCGTGATACTTGTTAACCCACTTTACCTATTAGACAGGTCAACTAGCTATTATGCATAATTGAAATACATTTTGGAACACAATCATATCCGGCACCTGACTGTATTGTTTGGTCCTGAGGAGTAAAATGTAATCTGTGGCACAGAATTTTTTTTTATAAAATATAATGGAGGCTTTAAAAGCCAAATAAGGAAATTACAATTCGGCCAGAATGTTGTTAGCAACATATCATGGTTTTGACATCGTACGACAGGACAAAAGTCGTACTAGATTCATGACACTCCTTGAACCGTTTCCATATACTTGAATCTGTACTTCTAACGGATTATCAGCGATTGGCTGATAGCAACCGTCACATTTCCATTTCACGTTTTCTTTACATGAATATGAAAATTGCGTCCGAACATTATAACACCATTGTGTATGTGAAATTTATATTCCACCGATCATTCATGTTAAAAGTATACTGGTTTATGTGATTTGCCACACCAACGCTATTAACAAAAAGATCGTTACATTGGGCAGTAATGAACATTATAAAACGATAGTTGCCGTTCTCTTTGGAACAGCTGGTCCGCCAATTTTTCCATTTATTTGAGGCATGACATCAAAATACACCACTACATAGACTGTTTTTAAGTAATGAAACTCCTGAGCTAATCTGTATGCAGAAACGCTTTTATGCTTTGGGAAGATCTAGCTAAAAGCATTGAAGAAACAAATATATATTGCTTTTCACAAAAACAGTTGATCTCGTCGAAAGATAACGCCGCAGGCCTTGATGTTCATGAGAGCTTTGTATTCCTAAACAACTCATTCCAACGTCTGTAAGCACAATACCAAGATAAATCCATCTCCTTAATACAGAAATAAAGAGAAGTAAAGCCTTTAGCCACAAACCAAAGAGCTTAAAAGATAACGGCTATGGCAAATAAAACAGTGCTTTTAACCACAAACTGCATACAGACTTTGAGAATGCGAATATTCGGATATTCGAAACACCAAATATCTCAACACAATCTCACTTGAGAAAGGCATTCTCATGAAAGAAAAGTTGGTGACATCAACTAGAAAATATATGCAATGAACAAAATAGGAGCATAAGCATAAGTAACCAAACTAATTTGACAAAGTAAGACACATAGGTGTAATGCACAGTCATCCTCAAATCAAAGCTGTCAGACACGTAGTGAAGATGTAATTTTACTAGAACGATATTCTACACGTGGTCTATGCAATTGACCAACCAGAACCAAACAGTCCAAACGAAACCATTCATATGAGATAGTGTAAGATTGGAACCCATGGGTTGGAATGCATTCGACAGAGTATACATAAAAAATGACAAGCTAAATAAGGAAATTATTTGCTAAAATAATTAATACAAGATCTTTCAAAAGAGATATTGAAAACATAATAACATGATAGAAGCACAAAAACTACAGCTTTGTGATATAGGGCTTTAGCAGCATGTGATAAGCTATATCAATTAGATAAATTTGTCAGAATCTAAAATTGAAAACAATTAGAGAATTGCATTAGCAACTTAAGATCCAAAGGAATATGCAGCTAACACTTTATGCTATAGCACAGGATAATATCAGACCGAGTAGCAATTGGTAGCTAGGGCATAATTAGATTCACGATGTCATCCCCTACTGTAAAAGTAACTGCTTTCCCTCTAAAAATGTTTAGATTAGTGAATGAACAAAAATCCGGAGGTATCAAAATGAAATTCACCTCCGTTTCAAACAAACAGGAAGCCATACATGGCCTGGTTACACCATTTATGCGCTTCATCTAATAAGAATCACCAGGCACTGCTGCATATAGCAATTCATCTCTCATGCACTCGAACCCTTTCTTATGTCACTAGAGACATGTGTGAATAAACTAGCCAACAATGAGACAATTACCAAACTCACATTAATTGGAATTTCAAAAAAAAATAAACGAAGGCGGTTGATGATCAAATTTTCAAAAGCAATAAATGAACTTCAAGCTCCATATTTTCTGTCAGTGTCCCTTGTTTACGTTTTCAATCAAGAATGCATTCAAACTCGTGAATTTCTAAACTTCTCAATTTACAGAGGGCCTCAGCCACAAGATACTCAAAACCAAGTTCATTCAAGTCCAGAGGCATAAAACTCGAAACCGAGGCAAGAAGCATGAATGAGAAATCGACCAGCAGACACCTAGAAAACATGCACAGCTTGCAGACACGATATGCATAAACAAAAGTAATTAAAGATCCAAACTTTGCCTTTAGAAATTTATCAATATTACCAAGTAGACCAGCAACTAAAGGAGTTAGAGACAGTTGTAACAACCAAAAGGAACGAACATCTCCAAAAAAAACCCTAGACAAGAACATTACAAAACTATTATCATATACTCATTAGGAAGATCCATAACTTACTACAATCAGATCTCAGCATAATAACATTAAAAAATGAATCCGAACCATACCACATGAAGCTTAAGAAGTCCTTCAAAAAGATCAAGCTTCAGTCTCAATGGACGTCGAAATCTCATCCGTAGTCTGCGCAGCAGCTACAGCGGGACTCGACGTCTCCGACGCATTGTTATCAACCGCAGAACTCGACCCGACACGAGACTTCACAATATCAAGCATTCGTTTGCTGATCTCCTTGGAGTAGAGGTGGAGGATATCGAGGCCGTCGTCTTCCGACGGAGCAGCGGCGCTAGCGACGTCGTAGGCCTCCTCTTCGATGCGGCGGCCGGCCGCGGAGGCTTCGTCTGGGGGGACGGTGCCGTATCGCTTGGAGAGGACGGAGGGAGTAGATAGCGTTTCGATTAGACTCGCGACGACGGCGTCGCGCGTGCGCTGAATAGGGGGCCAAATGCTCAGCGCAATGCCGCTGGTAGGAGTTTTCTTGAATTCTTGTTGGACTGGCCCCGTCGGAGGTGAGTCGTGGTCCGGCGGCGGGGCGGCGGTTGTCTGGGATTCTGACATAGCTTCGTAGAATCGAGAAATTCGTATGTATCGGCGAGAAATAGTGGCAGATAACCTTGCAGATCTTATGGATTATTTGTGCGTATTTACAATACAAATAATGTAAATAAGGCCTGGCCAAGTTCGATTGTTAAAAGCCACATTTTGGGTTTATAAATTATTTTTTGCCACATTTGAGAATAATAAAATATTCGGGTGAGTGAAAATACAGAAAAAAGAGGAAGAATTTTTTCTAAGAAAGTAAATTAAAAGATTGGAAATCAAATTTATGTTATTATCAATTTTTTATTAAAGTTGTTTTGCATCGATAATAAAAAATTATACTATTAGTTTTTTTTCAAAAAAATACTTATATTATTTTAATACAAAACAACGTAACTAAATCCAGAAATTTAAAATTGAAAAACCAATAAATTAAGACAATAATTTCTAAATTTAGATTTATGATTGCTCTTCCTTATGTAACATTTCTAAATTTATATTTATGCTATTATTAAAAAAAAGGTTTAAAAAAATGATCAAAGAATTTGAAGGGAAATAATGAAACAACAACTACAAAAAAAAGGGTGATAAAAATTGTCAGATTATTAATCTTGCGACCTTTTGCTAAGCAACAATTGTTTAGAAGGAGAAGGCATAATTGACAATTGTTGATTAGCGTCTACTTTATGTTATATATTTTGAAAACTGGTATAATCAACATATACCATATATTATTTTTAGTAGGCACATGTAGTTAGTTGTAGATTAGTCTTATTTAGATATGTATGATTAGGAAGACATATTTTTTGGTTTCTTGTAAATTTGTTTAAATCGTTTGTTTAGGCTCAGTAGAAATAGAACATCTTTTGGCTATCTCTAAATTTGTTTGTAACATGTTATTGGAGCCTATCTAGTCCATCGATTTTTTTTGCAACTATAGAAAATTTTATCACTCGAGGAATATATTTTTGATAATATAAGGTAGTGCCAACCATAAGAGCTACAATGCCACCTGCACTACAAATTGAACTCTTATTATTATTTGACCCAACTAAGAATTACCTTATTTAAAACTGATTAAACCGGTTGTAAGCACTCCTGTTGTCATAAGAGCACCAATAGGAACAAAATGGTTTTTTATATGCTTCTTCTCATCTAAGAATTACTCCAAAGTGGGTTCCATTGGACCCATATTCTCTATCAACGATCTTTGAGTTTGAACCACAACCAACAGATTATTATTATTGTTTTTGCTGCCATGGATGGAGAAGACAAAAGAGATGGAGTGATATAAAGGAAGACGATTTCATCGTTTGATGTTGTAGTGAGTGATAATCTTGGAAGTTTGATCACATAAATTCAATTGAATGTTGAAAATTATGATGAATGAGCTCGTTCTCGAAGGACTACACTAAGATCAAGAAAGAAATTTGGTTTTATAGATGGAACAATTAAGCAGCTGGATGAGAAGTCTCTAAATCTTGAAGATTGGTGGACTAATAATTCCTTATTGATCTCTTGGATTATAAATACCATTGAACCTTCATTACATTTGACTATTTCATATATGAAGGTGGCGCAGGATCTTTAGAAAGACCTACAAAAATGCTTCTTGATAGCCAATGGACCATGTATACAACAACTGAAAGCTGAACCTGCCAAGTGCAAATAATGAGGATTAAGTATAATGGCTTACTATGGAAACTTGAAGAACTTGTGGGAAGAATCGACTAATTACGAACATATGCCAACGTGTAAGCGTAGGTTATGCAAGTGCAAGCTCGAATTTGCATTGGAGAGCAAGTGTGAAGAGGAAAAAGTTTATTAATTTCTCATGGGTCTTGAAGAAACACTCTATGGAACAGTGAGATTCAATATACTTGCCCAAAATCCTTTGTTAAGTTTAAATAGAGTTTATACAATCCTGGTGCAAGAGAAAGCGTGTGAGAACCATTGCTCATGGGAATGAGGAATGTGGTGAAGTGATGAGCTTTGTTGTAACGCCTCACTAACACAGAGTATATATCCGAACATCTAGAGGACATTCAAGTACATATTCTATGACAATGGCATGTTAGAGCGGTCATGTTCTCTTATATGGCATTATACAAAATAATAGAACACTTAAAAACTCAACTCAAACTCATTTCATTTACAAACATGATTTACACTATAGTCATTAAAACCAATACTTACATTACCAAAACATCTGAGAGTTTACAACCCTTTATATAAAAGTTCTACGTGACATAAGAAAACTACATAAAAATAGCCTACTATTCCACAGACATTAGTTGACAAAACTTTGAGCCATTTCTTAATCCAAAACGTTCTTCTAGAGTATCTTATGAACTAGGCCTCCTCTCTTGTACCTGAAAAGCCAGGTTTCAATTTTGATGAGTTTTGCGAACTCAGTGAGTGAACCATTATTGATGAGCTCACTCATGTCAAATACACAAATATCTCACATCCAACCAAATTCACAACATTTCACATTTCAATAAAACATAATGGATGTCACACATTTCATATACTCTGTCAGATCTTATATATCCCAATTAATCACATTATCAATAAATACTCAAATATAGCATATCACTTTATCATCACAATTTCAGAAAAGGATTCATAATTATATAATTCAAAATCATAGATGTACAAATACAGATGCATATGAGACTCTACATTCGTTGTTATTTTGTTGTGATTGAGCGTCTTTCACTGTTCCATATCCCTCGTGGATATCGGGCTCATGTAGATATAGATACTGTCCCGTACCCATTTTGGATACTAGACTCATTAATCACAAAGCTAGAATCACAGAGCCAGGCTCTACATGCAGATTTCTGAGCTTTAAGCTCTTTCAGACTGGTCACTCCGGTCACAACACCTTTATCTGACCATACATTTAATATGATGCATCAAATCACAAAATATGTCATTAATAACATTTATTCATGATGCATAATCAGAATCTCATGTTAATTAGACCTAAGTCCGACATTTAACATATTAGTTGAGTATTCAGATACCTTTCAGATTCATATGCAAATAGAACACTTCTAATACATTCCCATATATCAAACTCCTCAGACTATAAAAATTCGGAATTATCACAATCAGATCATTAACAGTTCAATAAATGGAAGTTAAACAGAAATAAAATCAATCCTAGTGAGATCATCTAGGTTACTCATAGTACGCTCCAGATTATGTTATTGCCTAGATGGACTGACAATGTCAGGATGATGATGTTCGTCTCGAGCGTCTATAATTATACAATTCACACATAATTCACATTACAAAGTCGATCATTCAAATACATATTCAATCATGCACATATGTATGTGCCATACTCAATGCATGCTCAATAACTTTCCTGGGTATGTTTCCTTAATCACAATTCATGATCATCTAATTCTTTTCTAGCATTACAAGTATTCATATAATTCCCAATTCTCATTTATTCATTCCTAATGTATTATTTATATCCTTTGGTATACATTTGCATTCTTATGAACATCTTCATTCCTTTAACACTCCTACAATCCAAACTTAGATACATTGTCATCAAACAATCTTTTCCTTAAGGTATAACATTAATGAACATCTTTAACTTATCAAATACTTTAATCAACTTATCAAGAATCAATTTAAGTTTATTTCAAGCCTTAATCAAGTCTAAATACACCAAATTAGAGTGACTTGTGCTTGTATGGTTTAACAATTGCACAAATCAGAAATTTCCATGTCAAACCATGCCCACGATCATGACAGAAGCTATTGGATCTGCCCACGGTCATGGGATGGGTGCCATGATCGTGGCCTACACATTTTCCTGCACTTTTCTAGATTTTCACACCTTGATACCAAATTCAAAATACCTTTATAATAGTCCATTAGTTATACCTCAATTGTACACAAATTATTCTTCAATTCCTCATCAATATCATCTTCAATTCCAGCTCAAACTTATTCAATTGATAGCTCACAAATCATAGTCTTTAACGCTTCAAAATCAAACTAGAAATTATCATACATTATCATATATATGATTTTAGTTCTTTCTCAATTCAAGAACACTATATTAACATCTTCCTTTAGCATAAATTCACCTTCATTATACTTCAAATCTAGATCTAAATCATCTATGAGTCAACCTATAACCCACCGTTTTCATTCACTAAGAACAAGCATAGAAAACATCGAAGTTCATCTAGCATATTCTAGCACACTTCATCATCAACATCATATGCATTTCATTCCAATTCAAGCATCATTCTTATACTCTTATTCATGCCATAAAAATCAAATTGCTACTTACTTATTAGACTTCCAACTTAGCTTTAAATTCTAGATTAGACTAGCCCTCCATGCAAGCAAAATTCATCACAAACTTAAGGTGGAAATAAGTTGATTTTCAGTAGCAAGATGGAAGTAACATTTAGTTGGTTTTCTGGCTATTTTGTGAAGGTTTAAGGTGTGAATTTCGTGTGATAATTTGGCTAGGGTTCAAGTAAAATATAGAGAAAAGTTTGAAGCAATTTCGGTAGAGACAGGTGAGGGAAACAACAGAAACATTTTCTGCATTGGCTTAGCTTAGTCATGATGCTA
Source organism: Erythroxylum coriaceum (assembly GCA_026874005.2). NCBI lineage: Eukaryota > Viridiplantae > Streptophyta > Magnoliopsida > Malpighiales > Erythroxylaceae > Erythroxylum > Erythroxylum coriaceum. Next base: position 13,780 of record JANQAP020110687.1, on the reverse strand, counting down.
GGTGTCATCCTCCTCTATTAACATTTTTCTTAAGGCATGTAAAACATTTTTCTAATCAAGATGCTGCCATTAATCCACATATTAAGTTACCATATGTCAGCAATTAATTAGTCCATATGTCTCCTAATTATTGGCCTACTTGTTACTCCATAATTGGTTCATTTGTCATTTAATTACTAGTCTATTTGTCACTCATTTACTTATACCAAATGTCACTCAATTATAGGCTTAGTAACCCTAATTTTTCATGTATCAATTTATCCTACCACTAGGCATTTGTCCTAGTCCACATATTATTTCATCAATTTCCAAATTAATAATAAGTAATTCTAAATCACCAATTGTAATCCAAATATACCAAAATTTAAGACATAACAATTCACAATTAACATCATAGTCATTTAACATCTTTCATACCCGGGACGTGTTAATTAAGTGCATATGCTAACTTGTAATGTATACAAATTTTCAATATTCATGTGTATATGCTAATGTTATACATGTATATGCAATGCTCACAATGCTAATGTTCATTCATAATGATTTAAGGTTCTAACCCGAAGCATGTTCTAGAAACTGGATATTACATTTGTGGTACAAGTTAGATCGAGATCTCGAGGGTGAGCTGAAGGAAAACCTAAATGGTGGGGAGATCGCCCTCAGGGAACAGTACAAGGAACTAAACCAAAAAAGCGAGGACAATAATTTATTAATTTTGGGAACATAGGATGTAGAGGAGGGGTCAAGGCTAATGCATTTCAAGCCTCGACATCAAGAGCAGTGAGTAATGTTGTGGCATAAGATGTTGGCAAGACTGCTATTACTAGGCTTAATAACGCGCAGTAGGAAACATTAAGGAAATTTTTAAGTGTTGCGAAGATGGGAGGAAATGAGAAATTAATTAGTAAGTATTCTTTCACACAATGGATAATTGACTCAGGTGCTTCTCTGTAGCACCCCACTTCTGCCCGACACGTACACCCATTAAACATCTGTGCACATGCTCGACGAAAATGGTGAGCTAACTATATCACTTTCACATATCGTATGGCATCATAAATTAAAAACATAAATCTCATGATCTCCAAAACACAAATTTTTCTCATTTCATTTCATAAACCATGATTTACAATGTAACATTCCTTGTTCATACAATATTGACAACCTATCAGAGTCTATAGCTCTGTCTATCGAACATGCTACATACATGAAGAAATTAACAAAAATTTAACTAAATCCTTCAATTCCAGCTGACTGACCTTTGAGCCATGTCTTCTACCAAAAAGCTGTACTAGATCCCTTCTAAGCAGTCTTAGAAGTTAATTTGTCACTTTCGAACCTAAAAAGTCAGCGTTGCAATTTTGGTGAGTTTTGCAAACTTAGTTAAGTAACCATCCTCGATGGTTCACCCATATCACACATATCACAACAATTCATACATTCACATAATTCACATTTATCAACATGTAGAATCACGACATACTTTGATCATAAACTTTCGCATTTTTCGATCAACTCGATTCCACATTTCAATTGCAGTCATTCAAATCATATAATTAATGTGTATATGCAATGTTCATGAGACTCACGTTCATTTATTTCGTTGTTGTGACTGAGTGCCTTTTTCACTGTCCCGTATCCGTTGTGGATACCGGGCTCAGTTATCTGTCCCTTATTCGTTGGAGATACAGGGCTCATTTTACATAGTGAGCCATACGCTCTTACCACAGTCTGAGCTTTAAGCTCTTTTTCACTGGCGACTCTGGTCACAACTGCCTTTATCTTTCATGCATTCATGTAATGAAATGCACTGTACGTATTCAATCATTATGCTCATTCAGTCACATTCACATTCTTTCTTATTCACATTTGTCATCGGACTTTTAGTCCTACATTTAACATTTAAGTTGAGAAACAAGTAGTCAATCACATTCACATTCAAATAGCACTTCCAATGTTTTATTCATACATCAAACGCCTCAAACATTAAATGTCTGGAAATCAGTACATGCACATCATGTAACAATTCAATACATAATTTAATAAATAACAATTATAGTGAGACTATCTTAGGTTACTCACAGTTTGCTCTAGATAGCTTATTGCCTCAAAATCCCGGCAACGTCTGGATGAGGTCGATCTAATTGCTCCTCTATATCATGCAACACATACATTTACACAAATTACAACTTTGCACATTTATATAAGTACTCATTTATGCACATATGTATATATGGATTATGTACAATGCATGCTCAATGACAATCCCGGGTATATTTCTTTAATACGCATCTAATAATCAATTAACATCATCTTTTAATCATTCTTTAATATCTAATACACTTTCCTTACTTTAATCGCTTCATTCATCAACCACTAGGCTCATTCAAGATCCCATTCAAGCCTAATTACATCATAGGAAAGCATTGATAAGTCAATAATTTATATATGTACATTGTTTGGGACAATAGGCATAAATTTTACTATGGATGTCGGGTTAAGGTCATTCAAGTATATTTTTGAAGAGGAATTCGAGTTCTACAACTTTTGTGAAGACCTCAAAGAGAGATTTTGCCTTCTAAAGGGTCAAAATAGCTCATTTATGTAGGTGCTCCCGAGAATGTCCGCCCAGTGGACATATATGTCCCTCCAAATAGACATGAATGGAGCTGGAACATTGAAATTTCAAAGAAAGATCATCCAGCGGATATGAAGTCCACGCAACGAACCTTTTCTGACCAAGTTCTAGATTTTTAGCTCCTATAATCACATCTAACACTTCCTATGCATAAGTTATCATTCCTACTTCAATTTCTCTTCATTCTCACCTCCATTCCAATTCAAAACATCCACAAAATGCATCATACAAAATTGTTAATCATAATCACGTAAATAGAACATCAACCATGTTTATACATTCTTCAACATTTCAGCACACATTCAACTCCATTGTCACCTTCCCTTTATCTATAAACCTTCATCCTAATTCTCCTCACTTTAAGACATTATACTATCACTTTCTTTCTCTTTTAACTCACTCTATTTCATCTCTATTACACTTACTAACATTCACGTTATTACACACCAAAAAACAGAACATTTTCATCTTCAATTTTCTGCACATGTTTCAACTTCATTTTCACCTTCATTTTATTCCTAATTATCACCTTAATTTATCTAATTTCAAAACACCTCATTAGCCCTTTCTTTAACCTCAAAATCATTCTAGTTCATCCATATAACAACTACCCAAAAATTCAAGTGATTAAATATTAAAAACAAAACATGAAAACTCTATTTATCTGATAATTTTTCTACACAAATTCTAAATCATTTTGATGATCTTTCAAGTTCAAACTCATCTCTACTACAATTTATGAAAGGTTAATCATCTTAAATGCAAAAATAAGACATTCATATACTCATTTCATCACTCACGATTCACACATATAAATTCATGATCAATTCATCAATCTCAAATTACTCATCAAATTAGTTTGATTTAACATTACCCATGATGATCAAAGCATAACTTACTTTATAAGACTCCAAGTTCTTCAAGATCTCACTTAGCCCTAGCTTTCTTCTCTTACACGTGCTTCATCATCCAAGGTGGTAAGGTTAGGTTTTTTGTGAGAAATGAAGGAGAGAGCAAGATGGAAGTAGCAATTGATAGATGAAAGTAAGGTATAACGTTGATGGAAGTTTGGTGAATCAAAAAAAATTATGAAGAAGGAGAATGAAGAAGAGAGTCACGAAGGAGATGGAGAAGATAACAAGTGAAAGACAACTATTTCTTGTCTTTCACTTATAATTTTTGTATAAAACATGTGGGGAGTGGTAGTGACACATGTCACTGCCACTTGTCACTTTACCATGGTCCCATTTGAACTCTTTTTAATAACTAGTCTATTTAACTCCAATTTCTACTTCAATTGTCTCCCAAATTTCAATGACATATTTCATTAAATCCTAATGTCACTTATAAAAATTTCCATTGTTATTTAACTCTTAATTCTACTTCCATTTATCAATTGTCATGCCACTTGGCATTTTTCCTAGTCTAAAAATTCCCGAAAATTCCAGATATTCCTTAAATTTCACCAAAAATTCTAAATCAACACTAATACACTCCAATTCAATTTTCAATACATATAAACCATAATTCATATCAAAAATCACATTTATAATTCAATTATACCCAAAAAATGTCAATGAATGCATGTACAATCATTTTACTGCGTGCAAACATTAATATTCACCTGTGTGTGTATGCTTTATTATGCATGAGCATGAAATGCACTTTTTTTTAACTTCTCAATAATCTCTAATATACTATATTCTATGGTTAGATAATGGGATGTTATAACTCTCCCCCCCTTAAGAAATTTCATCATCGAAATTCTTACCTGATTGTCGGAACAGGTGGGGATATTGTTTTCTTATGTGCTCCTCAGTTTTCCAAGTTGCTTCCTCACTCGAGTGATTCTTCCAAAGGACTTTCACCAATGGAATCGCTCGATTTCTCAACAGTTTCGTCTAACATCTCATTATCTTGATCGGCTCCTCAACATAACTTAGATTACTAGCAACTTCAATCTCTTGAGCCGATAATACATGGATCAGATCTGACCGATACCTCCTGAGCATACTTATATAGAATACATTGTGTATCTGTGACGTCTCACTTGGTAAGGCTAATCTATATGCCAATAGTCTTATCCTTTCAAGGATCTCATAAGGACTAATATACCTAGGGCTCAACTTACCCTTTTTACCGAACCTTAGCACTCCTCGCCAAGACGATACACTCAGAAACACTCTGTCTCCTACACTGTATTCCATATCCCTTCGGTGTTGATCTATATAACTCTTTTGTCTATCTTGAGCTGCTTTTATTAAGCTTCGGATCAGTTTCACCTTATCCACAGTACCTTGTATCAACTCTGGACCTTCTACCATTCTCAAACCCTCTTCATTTCAATATAGAGGCGATCGACACTTTTTGCCATATAATGCCTCATACGGTGTCATTTTGATACTATTGTGATACTGGTTATTATAGGCAAATTCAATCAAGGCTATATACTGGTCCCATGCTCCTTGAAACTCCAATACACATGCTCTGAGCATATCCTCAACAGTGTTGATCGTCCTCTCACTCTGTCCATCTGTTTGAGGATGAAATGCAATACTGAAGTTCAACTTCGTACCTATAGCTGACTGTAAACTCTTCTAGAATCTTGAAGTAAATCTGGGATCCCTGTCTGATACAATGGACACCGAAACCCTATGTAGTCTAACTACCTCATCTACATACCTTTGAGCCAATTGGTCTAGTGAGCTACTCTCTCTCACTGGTAAGAAATATGTCGATTTAGTTAATTGATCCACTAAGACCCATATGGCGTCGTGTTTCCTCGGAGTCTTTGGCAATCCCATCATGAAATCTATGGTAATTCATTTCTATTTCTACTTCGGAATAGGTAATGAATGAAGCTTCCTATCTAGAGCCTGATGCTCAGCCATAATCTGCTGGCATGTTAAACACTTAGCTACATAGTCAACTATTTGCTTCTTCATTCCTGGCCACCAAGAATGTTGCTTTAGTGTATTATACATCTTGGTGGTACTAAGATGCATAACATAAGCTGCTACATGTGCCTCCTCCAGAATCTCTTTCCTCAAATTATCAATGTCAGGCACACATAACCTCTGCTTTAACACAGAGTTTCATCTCTCAACTCAAACTCCGAATCTGGATTCATTTTCAGCTTCTCTATAAGTTTCACCATTTTAGGATCTTTATTTTGAGCTTTTCTAATCCTGTCATGCAACATCGGTCTCAACTTTAGTGTAGCTATCAATGCCTCATTCTGTTATAAATTCAACTCCACATTCAAAGCTCTCAATTGAATCAAGCTCGGTAACCTCGATAACTGAATCTGAGCTACACTGCTATTCAATTTCCTACTCAATGCATCTACCACCACATTAGCTTTTCCAGGGTGATACTCAATCGTACAGTCATAATCCTTTAACAACTCGATCCATCTCCTTTGTCTCATGTTCAACTCCTTCTAACTTATCAGATATCTCAAGCTTTTATGATCAGCGTAAATATAAAAAGTCTCCTTATACAAGTAATGTCTCCATATCTTTAGAGCAAAGACTACTGTTGCAAGCTCTAAGTCATGTATTAGATAGTTATTCTTGTAAGACCTTAATTGTCTCGATGCATAAGCTATCTCCTTGCCATACTGCATCAATACACATCCTAATCCTTGATGCGAAGCATCACTGTATACTACATAACCACTAGTTCTCAATGGAATAGTCAACACCAGTGCTGTAGTCAACCGATGTTTCAGTTTCTCAAAGCTTCTCTGATATTCATCATTCCATATGAAGATCACATTCTTCCTCAGATGTTTAGTTAGAGGGGCTGAGATTAATGAGAACCCTTCAACAAACCTTCGATAATATTCAGCTAATCCTAGGAAACTCCATATTTTTGATACATTCTTCAGAGTCTCCCATTTCATTATTGCCTCTATCTTCTTCAAATCAACTTGTATACCTTGTCCATTTACTATGTAACCCAGAAACACTACTTGATTTAACCAAAATTCATATTTACTGAATTTGGCATATAGTTATTTCTCCCTCATAATCTGTAGGATTACTCTCAAGTGCTCAACATGTTCTTCTCTACTTTTCGAAAACACCAAAATGTATACTATCACAAAGTGATTCAGGTAGGGCTGAAACACCTTATTCATTACTACCATAAATACAACTGGGGCATTAGTTAACCCGAATAGCATTACTAAAAACTTATAATGCCCACACCTGCTTCTGAAAGCACTCTTCGATACATCAGCCTCTGCTATCTTCAATTGATAATACCCAGACCTCAAGTCCAACTTAGTGAATACCTAAGCTCCCTGCAACTAATCAAACAAATCATCGATTCTAGGTAACGGGTACTTATTCTTCACTGTTCCCTGATTCAGTTGCCTATAATTGATGCACAGTCTTAATGTTCCATCTTTCTTCTTTACAAATAACACTGGAGCTCCCTAGGGTGATACACTGGGTCTAATAAACCCCTTTTCTAGGAACTCCTACAACTGAGCCTTCAACTCCATTAGCTTCACAGATGCCATTCTATGTGGAGGAATAGATATAGGAGCAGCATCTGGAATTAGATCAATTGTGAACTCTGTTTCCTGATCTGGAGGTAAGCCAGATAGTTCAACGGGAAACACATCCAAGAATTCCCTAACTACAGGAATGTCCTGCACATTTTGCTCAGTTCGGGTATCAATGATATAGGTCAAATAAGCCTCACATCCCCCTTGCATCAATCTTAAAGCACTTACAAATGAGATCAGTCTGGTGGGTACTGCCTGACTAATACCTCTGAATACTGCTCTCGGTTGATTAGGAGATTCTAATATTACCTCCTTAGTGTAGCAGCTCATAATAGTCCTATGAGCAGTGAGTCAATCCATGCCTAGGATAATATCTATCTCCCTTAACTGTAGTACAATCAAATCTAGCTCCATTTTTGCCTGATCAATTCGAATCAAGCACCTCTTGTCGACTTCTCCTATTACTGTCACACAACCTATTAGTGTACTCACCTTTAATTCATATTTCAACAATTCTCTATCACAATGCAACCTAGATGCTATATGCGATGCGATAAAGGAATACGTAGATCCAGGATCTAACAATGCAAAAGCTTCATAAGTAAATATGAGCAACACACCTGCAATGACATCTGGAGAATCTTGAGCCTCCTATCTGGTCATTGCATACACTCGAGCCTGAGACTGCGGTTGGTTGCTCCGCATCTCAGTCCTGACAATGTGACTCCTAGAACTCATTCTGCCTTTGCCACGGCCTCTCTGTCCAGACTTATTAGCTCGGCTCTGCTGGATAGTAGTTTCATTTACTCCTCCTCTCCTTCTAGATTGTGCTCCATACACTATAGAACAGTCCCTGATTTGATGATCAAATGAGCCGCATCGAAGGCAAGCTCTAGACAATTTCCAGCATTCACCACCGTGCTTCTTCCCACAATGCTTACAATTTAGTAACTGACCTGATATTGCACCCCTGTTACTACTAGACTACACAAAGCTACCCCTCTGTCTGAACCATGATTGTTTTGATCGAGTCGGTGGTCTAAAAGATCGATTCTAATGCTTACTAAACCTCCTGCTAGAACCACCCTGAGTTTCACTAGACCTCTTCAGTCTGGACTTTGATCTGTACTCAGACTGACTGTCTTCAACAATTGCTCGATTTGGATCGAGGCAGCCCGTAGTTCCAAAAAACTACCCAGATTAGAGATGGCTTACCTCGTTTGAATTTTCATATTCAGCCCGTCTTCAAATCTCTTGCACTTGTCTTCCTCAGTAGGAATCAAGGCAGTAGCATACCCTATCAGTTCGTTGAACTTTATCTCATACTCAGCTACTGATAAATTTCCCTGCTTCAAATCCAAAAATTCCTTCATCTTTCTATCCAGGTAGATTTTGTGCATGTAGTTCTCCTTGAAGACTCTCAAAAAGTCTTCCCACCTCAAGTTACAAGGCCTGGAGGTACTACCTGGAACAGTCTTCCACCATTGGTAGGCTAGGCCTTGCAGTAAGGAAACTGCATAGTCAAACTTCTAGTCTGACTTGCAGTCCATCTAATCAAAAATCCTCTCCATTCTCTCTAGCCATCCCTCGGCCTCTACAGTTTATAGTTCAGTAGAAGTCCACAGCCCCCTGTTTTCGTAGTTTGTCGTACCTCCTTTCCCTTCTCTAGGGAATTCTTAGAGGCATTCTCTCCAGTCGAGACACAGAAGACTCCCTATTGACTCCTACTGACTCTAGGTCATTTATGTCAGCTGACCTTCTAACTTGATCACCTATAGCGAACGACCTATAATAGATAATAACTTTAATTACTATCCATATTTCTCACGATAATTCATGTCTAATATTCCTAAATATCCCTATGGATGCCAACCATGCTCTGATACCAACCAACTGTAGCACCCCACTCCTGCCTGACATGTACAAGTACACCCATTAGACGTTTGTGCATGTGCTTGACGAAAATGGCACGCTAACTATATCACTTTCACATATCGCATGGCATCATAAATTAAAAACATGTCTCATGATCTCCAAAACACAAATTTTCCTCATTTCATTTTATAAACCATAATTTACAACGTAGCATTACTATAACATACATGTTTATACAATATCAACAACCTATCAAAGTCTATAGCTTTGTCTACCGAACATGCTATATACATGAGGAAATTAACAAAAAATTAGCTAAATCCTTCAATCCTAGCTGACCAACCTTTAAGCCATGTCTTCTACCAAAAAGTTGTACTAGATCCCTTCTAAACGGTCTTAGAAGTTAATTCGTCACTATCGAACCTGAAATGTCAACGTTGCAATTTTGGTGAGCTTTACGAACTCAGTTGAGTAACCGTCGTCGATGATTCACTTATATCACACATATCACAACAATTCATACATTCACATAATTCACATTCATCAACATGTAGAATCAGGACAAACTTTCACATTTTTTGATCAATTTGATTCCACATTTCAATTGCAATCATTTAAATCATATAATTTATGTGTATATGCAATGTTCACGAGACTCACATTCATTTATTTCGTTGTTGTGACTGAGTGCCTTTTGCCGTCTAAAGGGGGTCAAAATTACTCATTTATGTAGGTGTTTCGAGAATGTCCGCCCAGCGGACATGTATGTTCCTCCAAACGGACAAGAATGGAGTTGGAACACTGAAATTCTAGAGAAGGTCCGCCCAGCGGACATGAAGTCTGCCCAATGGACCTTTACTGACTAATTTCTAGATTTCTAGCTCCTACAATCACATCTAACACATCCTATGCATAACTTATCATTCCTACTTCAATTTCTCTTCATTGTCACCTCCATTCCAATTCAAAACATCCACAAAACACATCATACAAAATTGTTGATCATAATCACATAAATAGAACATCAACCATGTTTATACATTCTTCAACATTTCAGCACACATTCAACTCCATTGTCACCTTACCTTTATATATAAACCTTCATCCTAATTCTCCTCACTTTAAGACACTATACTATCACTTTCTTTCTCTTTTAACTCACTTTATTTCATCTCTATTACACTTACTAACATTCATGTTATTACAAACCAAAAGCAAAACATTTTCATTTTCATTTTTTTGCAAATGTTTCAACTTCATTTTTCACCTTCATTTCATTCCTAACTATCACCTTATTTTATCTCATTTCAAAACACCTCATTATCCCTTTCTTTAACCTCAAAATCATTCTATGTCATCCATATAACAACTACCCAAAAATTTACGTGATTAAACATTAAAAATAGAACATGAAAACTCCATTTATCTATCAAAATTTTTGCACAAATTTTGCATCATTTTGATGATCTTTCAAGTTCAAACTCATCTCTACTACAATTTATGAAAGGTTAATCATCTTAAAAGCAAAAACAAGACATTCATATGCTCATTTCATCACTCATGATTCACACATATAAATTCATGATCAATTCATCAATCTCAAATTACTCATCAAATTAGTTTGATTTAACATTACCCATGATGATGAAAGAATAATTTACTTGACAAGACTTCAAGTTCTTCAAGATCTCACTTAGCCCTAGCTTTCTTCTAATACACGTGCTTCATCATCCAAGGTGGTATGGTTAGGTTTTTTGTGAGAAATGAAGGAGAGAGCAAGATGAAACTAGTAATTGATAGATGAAAGTAAGGTATAACGTTGATGGAAGTTTGGTGAATAAAAAAAAATTGTGAAGAAGGAGAATGAAGAAGAGAGTCACGAAGGAGATAAAGAAGATAACAAGTGAAAGACAACTATTTCTTGTCTTTCACTTATAATTTTCGTATAAAACATGTGGGGAGTGGTAGTGACACATGTCACTGTACCATGGTCCCATTTGGATCTTTTTTTAACAACTAGTCTATTTAACTCCAATTTCTACTTCAATTGTCTCCCAATTTTCAATGACATATTTCATTAAATCCTAATGTCACTTATAAAAATTTCCATTGTCATTTGACTCTTAATTCTACTTCCATTTAACAATTGTCATGTCACTTGGCATTTTTTCTGGTCTAAAAATTTCCAAAAATTCCAGAAATTTCTTAAATTTCACCAAATATTTTAAATAAACACTAATAAACTCCAATTCAATTTTCAATACATATAAACCACAATTCATGTCAAAAATCACATTTATAATTCAATTATACCCAAAAAATGTCAATGAATGCATGTACAATCATTTTACTGTGTGCAAACATTAATATTCACCTGTGTGTGTATGCTATATTATGCATGAGCATGAAATGCACTTTTTTTTAACTTCTCAATAATCTCTAATATACTATATTCTAGGGTTAGATAATGGGATGTTACATCCTTACCATATAACAAGATAGATGGAATGTTTGCGTAATGTTCAAGATGTAATGGAATGTCCTTTAGGGCTTCCAAATGGGAAGCAAACTGCTGTTATAAAGGAGGAAACAATGTGCTCAATAATAAATTGAAGTAAAGCAATGTTCTTTATACCAAGTTTGATGTGTAGTTTGATTTTTGTATTGCCCTTACTTGATGAATTAGATTGTGTGACTTAGTTTACTAACAAGTTTTGTGTTATAGGACCACACTTCGAAGATGTTAACTGGTGCGGGTAAGCAATGAGAAGGGCTTTACTTCTTTTGTGCAATAGTGACTACAACAACTATGAAAAGTACCGGTGAGAGCTCCTTTGATATGTGGCATAAGTGGTTGGGACATCCATTATCTAAAGTTGTCAAGTTGATTCCTAATGCTAGTTCTTGCAGGAATAGTAGTTTGTGGAATAAAGCATGTGAAGTTTATATTAAAGTAAAATAATTAAGAGATAGTTTTCTTGTTAGTAGTGGCAAAACTCTAAAAATGTTTCAACTGATTCATTGTGATTTATGGGGGGCCTTATCGAACCCCAACTTTTTGTGGTGTAAGGTATTTCTTAACCATTGTTGATAATTTTTCATAGCCAACATGGATTTATTTATTAATTGATAAGAAGGATGTGTCAATGAATTTGTGAAATGTTGGAGCGTCAATTTAACAAACAAGTGAAAGTTGTACGTAGTGATGATAGTACATAGTTTAGATGCATGAGTAATTTTGTTCATAAACATGACATTGAACATGAAACATCTTGTAAAAGAACTACAAAAAAATGGATGAGTTGAGTGAAAACATAGGCATATGCTTAGTGTAGCTTGGGCCTTACGTTTTCAAACTAACCTTCCTATAGAATTTTGGGGGAATGCATTTTGGTTGTTGAATATTTGATTAATCGAACACCCTCATTAGTCTTGAATGGTAAAACACCATATGAAATTTTGCATAGTAAGCCACCCTTGCTTAGACATTTGCGTGTGTTTGGATGCTTGTGCTATGTCTATAATCAAGATCATAAAGGAGACAAATTTATTAGTTATAGTCGAAGATACATTTTTGTGGGCTATCCTTATGGCAAAAAAGGTTGGAGAGTGTATAACCTAAAGTTGGGCGTATTCTTCATTTCAACGGACATAGTGTTTTGTGAGTGCGAGTTCCCTTACTTGAAAAAGATAATGATGAACATAGTAATATAAAGAATTGGTATGGTGTGGATGACAATGGTGAAGTGGCTGTTATCACATAAAATTGTGTGTCTTAGGAGAATGAATAATTTGCATAGGTTAATGAAGATATTGTAGTTGATAAAGTGTTGAAGAGTAATATGAGATGCGAGAATAATGAAACTAAAGAAGTCATGAATTTTAGAAGTTGTGAGAATAATGAAGTAAAGGGGGTGTAAGAGCTGTCAAGAATAAGGAGCCTTTGGGTTATGGAAATCAAAATAAAATGCCATCAACTTATTTACGAGACTTTGTGACAAATCCTGTTTGTAAATTGAGCCCCTCTACGAGTTTATATGCTCAATCGTACTCCTCAGGCATGCCCTATTCTATAGCAAATTATGTGGATTGTAATTATTTTTCTACTCTACTTTGAAAATTGTTGGGAACTATTACTATAGGAATTGAACCTTAAACCTTTGTTGAGAATGTGAAAGATGAAAGGTGGAGGAATGCAATGCAACAAGAAATATAAGCGTTGGAAAATAATAGCACCTAGACTATGGCAATACTTCATCCAGGGAAAAAGGCTATCAATTGTAAGCGGGTTTATAAAAGTAAGTATAATTCTGATTGATCAATTGAGAGGTTTAAAATAGGCTTGCAATTTTGGGAAACAATCAAGTTGAAAGGCTAGATTATGATGAAACTTTTAAACCTGTAACCAAAATGGTGACTATTTGCATTTTCCTTGTAGTTGCAACAACTAAAAATTGGGAACTTCATATGGACATCCACAATGTATTTTTACATGGTGAGCTTAAGGAAGAAGTTTACATGAAGTTACCTCTCGACTTTTGTTATGAGATACCCAACAAAGTTTGTTGACTCTAGAAATCACTGTATGAGTTGAAACAAACTCCCATATGCTGGTTTGCTAAGTTGGTTGGTGCTTTGAAATGGTGTTGGACTCCGAATCTGTTAGTAAGTATGAATTGAATGATTTTGGGTGATTTTGTTAGATCAATTATATTCTTCTATTGGATTCAATTGATTAAGTCAAGTTT
>JANQAP020110319.1:0-22163 GCA_026874005.2 Erythroxylum coriaceum | reverse complement strand
TGTCAATACACTTTAAACATTCCTAACCCATTCCAATTGACTAAATTACCCTTCCCATAGGTGAGGGGATGTTACAACTAGCTCGGAACGTTATGCAATCAACTTAATTGTAAACAATAGTTATATCATAAGTTCAATGTATCGACTTATTTCGTTATGCCTAAGTACTTTAATATAAACATACACATTGATCAAGTTATAAACAACTCAATTTTAAACCTATGTCACTTATAAATGTCCATTTACAATTATCAATCATTTAAATGGTTAACTATCCAAGTTATCCTTTCATGAAATTTTTTAGCTAATTTATCATATCAGTAGGTTTTTATTACACCACACTTTTTCTCATTTTTGTACCATTGACTTAGTCTTTTGACGTGATGACAAACATTGGTAATGAATGCCCCTGGTTACTCAACTAGGCCAAGTTTTCTATTTATTAAACTGGCTTAATTAGAGTTTCATTCTATCCTTTTGATGCAAAAACAAACATTTGTGATGAATGCCTAGTTACTCAACTAGATCATAGCTTACAACCGACTACTAGCTCTATTCTTAACCTTTTTTGGGTCAACGGAATAGTTATTAAAACACACTCTTTTCTTTTTATTTTTTTAACCTACTTCATTTCTTTTAGATTATTATTTTCATAAAAGGGAAATTGAGATTGTCCACCGATTTAATGGCTTTTAACGGTAATTATATATGAATTAGCAATATTAAGTGTAAAACTAAGGGTCCTATCCTAATCAACATACATGTTTTTTCCATTCTTAAGGTTTTTTTCCCTTTCTATCAGCTCTTTCCATCTCTGTGTTCTAAGGCTGACATCAAGTACTGCTGGTATTCTTCTTCATATTTTCCCTGTGTACCTGTAGTTTAATAATAGGTGGTTCAAAGATTCCAGTCAAAAATTACAGAGTTCAAATACATATGACACTTTGTCTTTTGTTGCAAGTTTTTTAGAGATCCCTAACCAGAGGATAAAAGCATGATCAAGGGGAATGTCATAATCCTAGACTAGTTTGTTCCAATTCACCCTTCTGGTATAATCCCTCTGAAGGTAGATTCTACAAGCTTTTGAACTAAAATTCTTAGAACTATCTCCATTCCATAGTGTCTCATCACACTTTTCTTCATGATAAGTTGGCATATTGCTCATAAGTACTTCCATTCTCCTATTGTTGTGAAAAGGCCATTCCTATATGTTGTTTTTAACAAATATGCAAACTTTGGTGATCAGGTGAATAATTGGTTTGAGGTGTTGTATCTCTTCTACCTATTGTAATGGTCTTTTAGGGTGCCAATTGTCAAACCAAAAGAATATAGACTTCCTATCCTCAACTCTGCTAATGATTAGATCTTGAATCCATTTCTTTGTTTCCTGTATCTGTTTGATGCTCCAAGAAATGTTCTGCTTCATTCCAAAGCTCCAAATGCTGCTATCTTTCATGTACACACAATGTACCCACTTTACCTAAAGTTTTGGTTTTTGACTGCAAAGACACCATAACTTTTTAGCTAAGGTGATCTTGTTAATTAGTTTAATTGAACATATTCCCAATCCTTCTTGAAACTTAGGTTAGCATATCATATTCCAGTTGGATTTTTCTTTCCTTTTATTGGGGTTTGGTCCATCCCATATAAATCTTTAGTTTCTTGTCAATTTCCTTAAGAATGCTCTTTGGGAGTGCTATATGGTTGATCTAGTAGTTTGCAAGATAGTTCAATATGGTTTGACAAGTTTTATCTCTCCTCCATAACTGAAGAATTGTTACACTAGTGATTGATCCTTTTATGGAAGTTATCTAATAGTGGCTTGTAATTTGTAGTATTGATCCTCCTTTGTAAAATTGGAACTCCTAGGTATTTGAATGGCAGAGAGCCTTGCTTCATGCCCATTTCAATAGCTTCTGTAGATACTTCTCTTCTAGAACTCACTGATAAGTAGAAACTAATCTTTTTTAAATTGCTTCTAAGTCCAAAGACTTCTTTGAATTCTTCCATTACTTATAGGAGGGTGTTTATAAATTGTTTGCCTGCTCTGCAAAACAAAATAATATCATCTGTAAAAGTAAGATGTGATAGTTTAATATTTTTTCATCTTTGGTGTTAGTGAAAATCTAGGCAGTTTATGATATTTTTTCTCTTGTATGGGTGATAACACCTCCATGCCTATTACAAATAGGTAAGGGGATATAGGATCCCCTTGCTTGAGCCCTATTTTTAGCTTTTATCAACTCAGTTGACTCACCATTCACCAAAATTGCAATTATGGAGTTGGTAAAACATTCCTCAACCTACTTCACAAACTTAAGGTATAACCAGTTGCTTTGAATGTGTTTATGATGAAACTCCAATTTATTAAGTCATAGGCCTTGGTCAATTCAATTTTAATTGCGCAATTCCCTCTAGTAGCCTTAGTATTGTAACCTTTTAGAAGCTCTTACCATGGGAAAATGTTATTTCCTATTGACCTTCCACCAACAAAGTCACTCTAAGAGGGGTTAATGATATTAATCATGCTATTCTTCAGTCTATTTATAGCAACTTTAGTAATAATCTTGTAGAGAATGTTGCCACATGTAATGGGTCTATAATCCAGCTTGCTCGCATTAGTTTGCTTGGGAATAAGGCTTAATATTTTCCCTTTAGAAAATTTCTTTCATCGCACCTATCACTTTCTCACCTAACCTGTCCTAATTTTTTTGAAAAAACATTCCATTGAATCCATCTAGCCTTGGTTCCTTGTTTAGATGCATTGAGAAAAGTTCATTTTTGATTTCCCCATCTTCAAAATCCTTTACTAATTTTATCTTCTCTTGTTCAGAAATCTACTTAATACCTATGAAGTAATCAAAGACAATTTTCTTCAAGTTCCCTTGGTCCTAGATTGTCATTCCATTTCCATTTAACAAAAACTTGATATTACTCTTATTTCTTTGAGCTTTGATTGAATTCAAGCACTATTTGGTATACCTCTTCCTTTCTTTTAACCACATCATTCTATATTTCTGTCTCATTAGGCTTTCATAGCTTTCTAGCATATTGTTGTATTTCCTGATCAACTCAGCCTCCTCTTTCCTAAGATTATGGTATTCTAGTTCTTGCATTATTCTTCTTTGACATTCTTATAGTTTCTTTAATGCTTCCTTCTTCTCCACTTGTCCTGGTAATGCATTATCTTTATTGGGGGCTTTCAATTCTTCCTTCACAGACTTTAGTCTCATTGTGAGTTTATAACCTTTTGTTCCTTCCACTCTCAGCTTCATACCCCCCCCCCCCACCATTCACTGATGATCTAAACTTTAGATGGTCCATAAGATGGTTAAACACCTTGAAGGAACTTTCCTAGTATCTTTTTTTTATAACATATTAATCTTTATAAGGCTATGGTTAAATACTATAGGATCTCCATAGGTAGCTATGCTCAATGGAAATTCTTGCAGCCACTTGTCATTCACCATGCATCTATCCAGTTTCTTCATGAGGAACTAATCACCTAACTGCTTGTTATTTCAAGCAAACATATTGCCAATCGCTTTTAAGGATAATCCTATAGCTTGGATTAGATATTGTAGTTTAGTCCCTATTTACTGAGATCATCTTCTTCCACCCCTTGCTTCATATGAGTGTAAGGTACAATCAAAATCTCCTACAGTGGCCTAAGGAAAGTTCATATTACAGCTTGTCCTAATGATATCATCCAATAATGGTATTCTTTGGAAACCATGATTAGTAGAATAAAATTGTCAAAATAGCCATCTTCCTATCATTATCCTTAATCCTCAATTCACAATGTATCACTTGACCTGTACATTTCTATCTAGTCAGTTCTATATAGGAGGAGTCATAACCCACTACCACTCTCCCATTTACATGACAAGAATGATTAGAAATCACCTTCCACTCTTTTCCAAAAAAAAAGCCACATGCATCTTCCTAGCTATTCCTCCTTTATTTTGGTTTCTAACAAACCAACAAGATCTATATTACTTCTCTTAATAAACTCCCTTACAGCAAGTTGTTTATTTAAACTATTAAGACCCCTAATATTCCAAATAACAAGTTTCATCATTTCCTTTTCTCACCTAATCTTCTTCTCCTTGATGTCCTACCTTCATAAGAGTTAAGCCTTTTATAATTGATTTTGTTCCTAATGCTTCCCCTCTCTCCATCAATGGAGACCTAATACACTCATCTTGAGTTGAACATCCTCCTCCTCAACTATTCTTTCTTCAATTACAACCTCTTTTCAAAGTGTTTTCTTCTTTGTTCCCATTGCCTACTTCCATTTGTTATGTAGGAGTTTCACTATTTTCTACTAACTCCCTATTAAGTGTGAATTGCATCATGTTTTAGGGCTTATGTTTTTATGAATTAAGTGTTAATTTGAGTGTTTAGTATGTGTTTAGCTTAGAATTGTGTTAGTTTGTGAGTTTAGTGTTTCTATGGGTTAGTATAAGTCTTTGAGCTTAAATATTATGTTTTTAAGGTACCTTGATGTGTTTGTTAGTGTTTCAGGGTCAACATTAAAGAACGGAGAAGTTTCGGAGACTTTCGGCCCGAAACAATTGCCAGGCCACTATCATGACAAAAACTTGGGAGCCAGGCCACGATCATGGCATATAGGCGCATATAGGCCACGGTCGTGACTGAAGACTATGCCATAGCCCACGATCATGGCCTGATTGCCATGATAGTAACAGAAAGGGTTAGAAAACGTTAAGTTTTTATGGATTTTCTGAACTTTTTTGACCCCGGAGAAACCCTAAGGCTACTCAAGACATAAAAGGTATTTAATGAACAAGAAGAACAGAGATCCGTAGCTTTTGCATCATCCACAATTTCGAAATCCTAGAGAGTTTATCGAGAAATTGAGAAAGAGACGAAGGAAGAGAGACGTGGAGACGAATCCTATGTGAAGTACTTCCTAAAATAGGAGGTTTCCTGCCGTTCCTGCCTCTGTCATCCATTATGATTCTATTTCCAGTTTAGTTTCAATTTTATGGTTGTATAGAATTTGGGATAGCGGTTGATGATAGGATTGCTGAATGTTAGGGATTGTCTAAACTCACCTTCGGGTTATTTTATCTTTGATATTAATGAAATTTGATCGTTGCATTTTATTGGATTTCTTGTGATTTAAATTCTACACTTGCATAATTCGGTGATAAACTGAGAGGGTGAATCGAGTAAAAAACCATTAAATTGGGCTAATAAGAGTTAGGTAATTTAATAGAACAAAAGTTAAATCAAATCGATAAATTTGTGTGAAGAGAGATCTTGCATAAGTTTTTAGTAGTTTTTGGACAACTTCAGATCTAATTTAGATTTTGGATAGATTATGAATTGAGAGATTGCAATTCTCATAATCTAATTAGGGTTTACAAATTAGGGTTAATGGTTATAGCTCGAGAGAGAGTAATCAACCCTAGGACTGTTTAAAACTGATAATCTAGTAAATTCATAATCAGTTAGATTTTCATTAAAGTCGGATAAAATTCCCCTTTCTCTCAATTGGTAGTTCCTATTTTGTTTATATTTTTTAATTTGATTCTTGGAATTAATTGTGTGATTGAAATAATTTCTCGCTTTAGTTTTATCCATTTTGAGTTATTGCGAATTGTTTTCAGCCTTAGATTTTAAGATTAGATTAACCCTCCTTATGAGATCGACACCTTAGGTAATATACGAACGACCCGTATGCTTGCGAAATATCAAGGTTAAATTATTAAAGCTTTTTCATATCGGAAACTTGTGATCAAGTTTTTGGCACCATTGTCGGTGAGGCGATTAGTTTAGTTCTTTAGTCTAAGGTTTTTTTCACTATCTAAGGTTTTTTTCACTATCTTTTGTTTTTAAATTAGTTTTAAAAATTGGGCACAAAGTAGAGACACATCAAGACATCTTAAAGTGAGAATGAGACATCTGAAGATTTGAATGCTAAAAAGAGATAAAAGGAATGATCATGGAGGACGTATATTATAGAGAGCGAGGGATGCTTACAGAATTCAATGAGCCCCAATTTGGTTGGGGAAATCATCATCCTTACATGAACCCGTACACTTCAGGGTGGCAGAATCACTCAGATTTCTATTGGTCCTACAATGCAAGTACTTACATAGGACTTCAAGACCTATTTGAATTTCAACATAATGAATCCAATTCATGAGATTCCAAGCTGGACAAAATCATAAATAAGCTCACAGATATGGAAGAGAACCAGAAGAGATTGGAAGAGAAGTTTGAACAAATAGCAAAAGATCAGGCCTCTTCTATTCACAATCTAGAAGTTCAAATAGGCTAACTTTCCAGGGAATTTTGTAAGCAAAGTGTGAAAAATTTTCTGCATAGTATGAAAGTAAATTCAATAGAGCCATGTCAAGCTATCACACTTAGGAATGGGGTAAAGCTAGAAGAACCAGCAAGAAATTAAGCTAAACCCGACCTTATATAAGACCAAGAAATCAAGAAAGAGGATTAAGAAAAGAATGCCAACCATCTCTATTATCCACTAGTTCTTGATATACCATGTGCGAACATCGAAAAATCTTTAGTAGATGTCCATGAAAAGAACCTTATCCTTTGGATTAATGATGGCCAAGTGACATTCGACATGAATGATGTATTAAAGAACCTAAAGGAGAATAGCCCATTCAGGATAATTGATGTGTTCGAATCTTCTAAAGAACAAGAGGACGAAGAACAGATGACAACAGATATTGAGTTTGAAGAAGCGATGAAAGTCTCTGTTCATGAAGTAGAAGAAGTAGAGGAGACGAAGGTGATTAAGGAAGAAAGAGAACAACTCACCTTCGTACAGGACAAACTGTTGGATTCAATGGAAGATTCAGAGTTCTATTATTTCCTGTTTTGTTGACAGTTCACTTAAAAGAAGGACATTATTGAGCCTAATTAGTTTTCATAATGTTAGCAACAACGTCCTTCTGTTTATATTGCAATTTGTAGCTTACTTATAGGCTACAAAAATGATATTGAACAAAAAGGGTGGAAGCAAGCCACTCATAATTGATTTCAACTGAGTTTCCAAGGACAAAGTGTCGAGCTACCGATGATAAAAGAAGTATTGCATGGGAGGAAACTATGGAATTTTATTTCCTTTAATTGTTTTTGTTAGAAAGTTTAAATTTCGTAATTAGGATTATTTTGTCTCCAAATAAATTCAAGAAGGAATAGGGGCTTCAAGATAAATTGGATGATCGATCAAGTAGCAAAAAAGAGGTGAAAGGGCTACAAAAGAATTAAGAAGTGATTTCGGAAAAATTTTAAAAAGAACAAAAGAAGAAAAAATGAAGAATCGGTGGAAAACTGTAGGCCACGTTCGTGGCCTGCGACTAGGCAGAAAAGGGAAATATTGCAAATTTTAAAGAAAATTTTACCATTTTACCCTCCAACCACCTATATATTCATTTCTAACTTCACTGTTTCATTCACTTCCACTTCTACTTTATCTCTCTAGATTTGAAACTTCCAAACGCTCTCACATCTCTTTATAAAAGTTTTAAACTTCCAAATTTCTTCCAACTCTACCTATTCAGAAGCCAATATGTCACACATTAAGCAATCAGTCAAACAGGAGCAATCATTGGGACGAAATCAAGTTTCAGGATGAGGAAGAAGAAACAAAGCAGCAGACTGCAGAGCACCCTTCCTAATCTACACAGAGGAGGAGGGTATTCATTTTCAATCCCTAAATGCTAAATAAATAGTAGTTCCTAAATATTTTTATTTTAAAACGTTTGATAGGTTAGAATTGCGTGATAAGGTAAAGAACTTAGCTAAAAGAATCCAGTAGGCCAAATTTATACATTTCCAATTTCCTGTCTACCAGGAGCTCACTTTGAAATTTTTCACTTCCCTTTCTTATGAATCTAGGAACCCCAAGGAAATGTGGCTTAGGTTGCGGGGACGAGCTTATGAATTGAACATAGAAATCATGTGCGATATGTGTGGGTTCCCTGAATCCTCCATTATCGATCAGTATGATGATTTTTATCGTTCTTGCTATTAGAAAGAGCTCACTGGGATAAAACAATTTGATGCCAAAAATGCCCACAACAACATAATAAGGACCTACAAGCACTTATTGCTACATAAATTCATGTGTCAACTAGTTTTTGATAAAGCAAAAACTAACAAGTGTTCCATAAAGGAAGTCTTTATGTTGTGGTGCATGGACCACAACATTCCACTATGCACCTCCACACATGTGCTAAATGCTATTATTACGACTCCGCACAAGAGGAGCAACAATTTAGGTATGGGGTACATAGTTTCTACCATTGCTGAATATTATGACGTGGACTATAGTGGGTTAACTGTCCATTTCCCAGACTTCCCAAATCATCACCATTTATGACGAGCTGAAATCCTTAAGTCCCACAACATGGAACTTCGGGATATCAGCCAGAAGACATATGTCAAGATTAAGGCCAGTCAGGCGAGTTCGAGTTCAGCATCGCCTCAGCAGGCAGAAGGACTCAACTAATGAAGAGTCCGAGGAGGAAGAAGAGATAGAAGAAATGGGATGGAAGAAAGTTTTGCACACAATCTCTGCAAACAACACAGTGATTACAGATCAACTAGCGGAGAACTCCAGAATGATGAGGGAGATGGCTCGAACTCAATAATGTCAGAGCCGGGATATATGTCATATCCATCGATATTTTGAAGCTTAGAGTGTTCAATTGCCACCTCTAACACCATTCCAACCTCCATCTCCATAAGACTTTGTCTAACCCCTTTCTTTTTCAAATTAGTCTTCATCTTTATTTTTATTTTCTGTTTTACTTTAATTTATGTTTCTTCTTTTCTTATGTGCTTGTTTGTTCCCTTCTCACATTGAGGACAATGTGTTGTTTAAGTATGGGGAGAGTTATATGTTTTGCTTTGTATGTAATTTTGCATATGGCATAATAGTTGTTAAGTTGCATTTTGTGAATTGTTTGAGTGTGTCAATGGCTTAGATGAATTGAAATTGATTTAATTTTTAAACATAGTCTATTAGGTTGTGAAGAATCATTAGCTTACAAAAATTAATGAATTGGGGGTCTTTGGATAAATATACAACTTAATTCAGATTTAATGTAAGTTTGTCACCCTCTAAATTGTCACATTCATTCATAATTTGAAGCCTTTTAACTTAAGTAGCTTTACTAGTATTTTTCATGGAAATGAGTAGCTAAAACAACAAGGTAGGCAATACAAAAAAAATTGTTAAATAAATAACTATTTTGCTGACTTTCAAGTTATTAATAGAGCTACTAGCCAGTTGAGAACATGATATAGTTGAGTAACCGGATCGACACGTATCACAAATGTGTGCCTCCTCATCAAAAAGCTATAATGATGTGCCAATTAAGCAACTTAATAAAAAACATGACTTAGTCAAGTAACTGGATCGAAATTCATTACCAATGTTTGCCTCCACATAAAAAGACTAAATCTATGTTCAATAAATAAATGAAAAATGAAAAATGTGTTTTCGAATAAAAAAACCTACCGAACTTGTAATAGCTTGACTTTTTATGAAAACGTACTTAGGAACAGTTACAGAGTCTGAATGACCAAAGGATTATTAATGTATGTGTACAATTGAAAAGGGTAAATAAATTAACACTTGGATCTTGATTAATTTGTATATTTTGTTCAAAGCCCCTAGACACAGATTTTGCATGTTAATGATTTGATATAACTTGAATGATTGCGTTTAAGATTAAATTTATATCATGAAGTTGAAGCCATTACCTCATTACTGCATTGTGTGTTGTGTCTTTGGTATATGTTTGTTGTTTTGTTGCTTAAGGACAAGCAAACATTTAAGTGTGGGGATATTGATAAGTGTGAATTGTATCATGTTTTAGGGCTCAATTTGTTATGTATTAAGTGTTAATTTGAGTGTTTAGTATGTGTTTAGGTTATAATTGTGTTAGTTTGTGTGTTTAAGTGTTTTTATGGGTTGGTATAAGTCTTTGAGCTTAAATATTATGTTTTAAGGTACCTTAATGTGTTTGTCAGTGTTTTAGGGTCAACATCGAAGAACGGAGAAGTTTCAAAGACTTTCGGGTCAAAACAACGGCCCACAATTGTGGCACAATCGTAACAGAAACATGGGACCCAGCCCACAATTGTGGCATATAGGCCATGATTGTGACAAAAGACTATGCCACAACTCACGATCGTGATAGAAAGGTTGGATGTAGGCCACGATCATGGCATGCAGGGCCACGATTGTAACCTGCGTAGGGTAGACGAGCAAATAAGAGAAAACATCAAGTTTTGAGGGATTTTTCATACCTTTTCTACCCCGGAAAAACCCTAGGGCTACTCAAGACACAGAAGGTATTTAAAGAACAGGAATGGAGATCTGGAGCTTTTGCATCAACCATAATTTCGAAACCCTAAAGAGTTTGCCGAGAGATTGAGAAAGAGATGAAGGAAAAGAGACATAGAGAAGAAGTCTACACGAAGTACTTCCTGGAACAGGAGGTTTCCCGCGGTTACTACCTCTGTCATCCATTCTGATTCTATTTTTGGTTTCGTTTCAATTTTATGATTGTATAGGGGATAGCCATTGATGATAGGATTGTTAAATGTTGAGGATTGTCTAAACTCACCTTCGGGTTATCTTATCTTTGATAATAATGAAATTTGATTGTTGCATTTTTATTAGATTTCTTGTGATTTAAATTCTGCACTTGCATAATTCGGTGATAAACTGAAAGGGTGAACTGAGCGAAAAATTATTAAATTGGGCTAACAAGAGTTAGGTAATTTAATAGAACAAGAATTAAATCAAATCGATAAATTTGTGTAAAGAGAGATCTTGTATAGATTTTTGATAGTTTTTGGACAACTTCAGATCTAATTTAGGTTTTGAATAGATTGTGAATCGAGAGATTGCAATTCCTAGAATCTGCTTAATGTTTATAAATTATGGTTAATGGTTATAACTCGAGAGAGAGTAATCAACCCTAGGACCCTCTAGAATCATTAATCCAGTAAATTCATAATCAGTTAGGTTTTCATTAAAGTTGGATAAAATTCCTCTTTTTCTCAATTGGTCGTTCCTAGGTTGATTCTTGATTAGGTGTTGCATCTGCTATTTTATTTATATTTTTTAATTTGATTCTTGGAATTAGTTGCATGATTGAAATAATTTCTTGCTTTAGTTTTGTCCATTTTGAGTTATTACGAATTGTTTTTGGCTTTAGATATCGATACCTTAGGTACTACATGAACAACCCATATGCTTGTAGAATATCGAGGTTAAATTATTAATGCTTTTTCATATTGGAAACCTACGATCACTCCCCCTACCTTATTCTCTTCATATTCTCCATCCCTTGTAGCTTTTCTAGTTTCTTTTCTTCTCCATTCCTGTTTTTCCTCCTTTTTTTAGGTTTCCATATGTAAGAGACTCTTAAGACGTCTTCTACCAAATTCCTATCATCCTTCAGCTTTATAATCTTCAACTCTTCAGGTAGTTTCCTAGTAATATATACATCAATACAGACCCTAGTAAAAGTTATTCTCCTTAAGAGTGTTGTGTTTTCATCCATTCCCATAGGCTTTCCAATCCTGCTAGCTATATAACTCATGCATTCAGCTGACTAGTACTCAGGGGGAATCTTATGGAAACTCACCTGTAAAGGAACTTTGTCAAGCTTGTTTCTATCTATTATCAAATCTGGATGCCATTTTTTCAGTAAGATAGGATGGCCCTGAATATGCCATGGGCTAGCTTCTATCACCCTCTATGCATTTCCCTCTTAATTGAACTTGAACACAAATAACTCATCTTCATTCACCCTTAAGCTCACCAATCTCATATTTTTCCATGCCGCATTAGCCCATTTATGCACCACATGGAAGGCTAGTCTTCTCTCTGGAAAGAAGCCAACAATTGAGGGGCTCCATTTCTTAGCACCCATCTTTAGAATTTCCATTGGAGCCTATATAGGTTTCTAATAATTCGATTCCATATGCCTCAGTTTTCCCAAGTTGCCTGAGTTGCCAATAACTAAAGTCAAAGTTGTTTTTGCTTTGCTAGGCTCCTAAGTTTTAGTCTCTATAACTCTATTCAAAGGAGGGAAATTTGTTAGGTTTATGGTTGCTATAGCTGGGTTTATTTGTATGGGAATTAGGATAGTCTATGTGTTCACATCAGGGGCCATTTTATTAGGTGGTATGAAGGCTTTTGGTTAGTGGTTAATTTCAGTAGTTAAGGTAGTTGGCTATCAGGGAGGGACGGAACAAAACTTGTCGAAAGTTGGGGAAGAAGGGAATTAGGTCTTTTACTCTTTCGTTTATTGTTTATAAACATGATTAAATTCCTTTACTTGTTCTTATTTACTTTATAAATAAAAAAAGGCATCAGGGAACTAGCATTCTTGTCTTTTCCTCTAAAATTGTTTTTAAGTTTTTTTTCTTTACTCTGAGGATATCATTAAAGGCTACTCATATGAATAACTTGTAGTTGACAATTTGAGAAGAAATTTTTTTAAAGAAATTGAATGAGGTACATTTTAACTTTCTTTTATGAATTTTCGTTTTCAAGATATCCAATTAAAGAGATTCATTCAAGAAATTCTAAAATTAGTTTTTTTGCTTTTATGATTTAACTATGATTGGTTTCCCAACAAATGTCTTATAATATTCCTAATAATCATGTAATCTGAATCTCTCAAAAATTAAAATGTGAAAGTTTTAGACCTCTTTCTTATCTTTCTATATCATCTTGAATTTCTCAATTAAAGCTAAAATGTTAGAGTTATGACAAAATTAAGATGTATTGTTGAAGTTGTCTAAAGTTATCCAATTATTTTCGTTTTGTAATAAACACATCCAAATACATCAACTAATAACATTCGAGATTATGTAGGATTTAGTAACCAAAAGGAAGTAACAAAAAAGGTCTAAAGGGTCATTACAAATATAGCATAAGAGCCAACTTTGTTAACCCTACCACTAAAGCTTATTGATATGGAATGCCATACTAATTAAACCGATCAACATTAGCGCACATGTGTGTAAAATGAATATTATTAGTCAAATTTTTAAATAAAAATTAAAATATTAGTTAAAACTAAATCATTCTCATGAAGAATTATTTATCTCTCTTAGCTATTATAAGAACTTCCTTTATGATTCTAGCCATTCAAAGAACTCTTCTATTGATAGGTTAATATTTTATATGTTATTTAACGTTAATTTACTTGGTATTTGGTACATTGATGAGGCTTTGGAGCCATTACTATTTTGTAGAAGACTTTAGGGGCTAATTCTAACTTAAAGAGGCTAAAAAGTAGACAACTTATAGAAGAATGTCATAACAGGCGCTGGACTTAAAAGCATAATAAGTGATTGTCTTTTATGAAGTTCTAATAGTTGTGGGTTGCATAACACTTTAGCGGGTATTTTATTATATGTTTAGTTGTTAAATTGAATTATTAGTGCATGTTTAGTTTAGGATTGTGTTATTTAGCTAGATATTTGTGTTTTGAGTACTTAAATTTTATATACTTGAGGTGCCTTGATATGTCTGTTAGTGTTTGAGATCAGATATTGAAGAACAGAAAAGATTTGGAGGAAGCCCAGTGGAAGATCCAGACCCACGATCGTGATAGAAGCAAAATGGACAGGCCATAATCGTGGCATATGTGATAACAAACACAGATTGGCTTTGAAAACTCAACTTTGCAAGGTTATTTTGGACTTTTCAGGCCAGGGTAAAACCTAAATTTTACCCTAAATAGAAAAGACTATAGAGAGGGTAGAGACTCTAATTTTTCATGCCTCCATTTGCCACTTTGAGAGAGAACATAAGGAAGAGAGAAGAAGGAGAGAAGTGGAGAGAAGCATTTGCAGCCGCTGTCCAACTACTCTAACCCAACCATTTCAAGTTCTTTCCTACTTTCTCTTGTTTATTTACTTCATCTTTATGTATGATTTGGGTTTGAGAATGTTGAACATGTTGTTAATGATGTTTGAAACTTTTTTAGGGATTTGTTCTTGAATCAATGTTAATGTGATTTCTTTTAATGTTAATACATTAGGTATTGTGATTTTTTGTCGTATTTGCATGCTTCAGTAACAAATCGAGAGAGGGAACCGATAGCAAAATGATTAAATTGGTTAATGAGAGTTAAACAATCTAATAGTTCACATAAATAATCAAATCGGTAATTTATACGAAGATCTTCTGTGAGAACCTGATAGTCTATTAGATGGCTTAAGATCTAATTAGATATACGGGCTTTTTGTTAATTGAGAGATTTCAATTAATTTCATAATTCAATTAGGGTTTATGATTTAGGTTTTAATGATTATAACTCAAGAGAGAGTAATCCACCCTTCGAAAGTCTAGGACTAATACTAAATTAACTCAAATGTAATCATGTTAGCATTTGATGATAGGATAAATCCCCCTTCTCATAATTCTTTGATCTTGTCTTGTTGCGATATCTCAGTTGTTAAGTGGTTATGCTCCATTTTGATTGTCTTGTGTTAATTTTAGAATTTTATTTTCATTCAACCCCTACTTGACTGTTTAATTTTCTGTTTATCTTTATTTTCATTTAAATCACGTTTTTACAACCCTAGATAAAGTTAAGATTCAATTAGTTCACTACTAATTCCTCGTGAGATTGACACCTCAACTACTACACATATAACCCATGCACTTGCGGAACATTGAGGGCTATAAATAGTAAAGCGTGCCACTCTAACAAGATCTTACAAGTAAAAGTACATTACCAAATTAGTTTCAAACTTACATTTATTTTACATAGAGAAATAGAGCAAAATCAGTACAGGTTATAAAGCATGTTAGTGGCAGATACATAACATACTAGCAAAAAGTAAAAGAACCAAAACAAGATCAGCATCGATCTTAGATTTATAATAAGAGCCAATTCATGAACTTGATTTATACGATTGTGGGATTTTTTTAAGTTTAAGTCGTCTAGAATTCTATTTTTGTAATCCTAGCTATATATACTTATATTAGACTCAATTTATGAGACTTCTATTTGACTTAGATTTCTGTTAAACTTCTCTTAGACATATATAGCTAACCTTGGCAATTTTAAGAAGAAGAATTCTTCATAAACTTTTGGGAGATTTTACCTTGAACTTCTTGTTTTACATCAAGGAGGAAGATTTAGAATAAGGAAGATTTAGAAATCTGCAGAGAACGTTGAAGGAGCTTGCTGCTCCTAACCTTGACAACCAACCTTTGTGTATTAATGTAGAGCATGATAATTTTGAATTAAAGTCTGGATTTATACATTTGTTGCCTGGTTTTAATGGTCTTGCAGGAGAAGACCCACATACGCACCTTAAGGAGTTTCACATGGTATGCAATGGAATGAAACCGCAAGGGGTGAATGAGAATTTGGTTAAACTAAAAGCTTTTCCTTTCTCATTGAAAGGTTCAGCCAAGGAGTGGTTGTTTTCGATTCCCCCTAGATCGGTAACACAATGGAATGATTTGAAGCGCATATTCTTAGAGAAGTACTTTCCCACTTCACGAGCTGCAAATTTTTGGAAGGAAATTTGTGGCATAAGACAAATGCATGGTGAGACATTCTCTGAGTATTGGGAAAGGTTCGAGAAGCTGTGCTTACAATGCCCCCACCACCAAATTCCCAATCAGCTTCTCATTTAATACTTTTACGAGGGGTTGATACCTCAAAATAGAAGTATCATTGATGACGTGAGTGGAGGGGTTTTGGTAGACAAGACGTCCGATGATACCCGTTACTTGATTTCAAATATGGCAGCAAATTCTAAACAATTTGGCACATAAGGTGAATTCCACGCGAAATGCGTCAGCGAGGTAAGTAGTGTTTCATTAGAAAATAAAGATGATGAACTAACCTCGCTAATGCGTGCTATGTTGAGCGGTAGTGTACAACAAGTCAAGACATGCGGCATTTGTTCTTTCAGTGAACATACTTCTGATTTGTGTCCTATAATGGAGGACAAATCGACGGAATATGCCTATGCGGTCGGTGATGGATTTAACGTGAATCTACAGCGCAAATATGATCCATTCTCGTCGACGTACAATCTGGGGTGGCGCGACCATCCGAATTTGCGCTATGGAAACCCACAGTAGCCGATGAACAATGGAGGAAGAACGTAAATTCCCCCTAGTTTCCAAAAAAGTCAAACCTATGCCTTAAGGCCAAATCCTCATAATTCAGTTCCTTCTTCTTCTACTTTTAATTCTGAAATTTCTGATTTGAAGGAACTTGTAAAAACTATGGCTACTAACACTATTGCAATGCAACAAAACTTCTTGACTTTTCAGTAGAAAATAGATGCGAGTATCCAAAATCTTGAGAAACAAGTGGGCCAAATCACATCCTTGATGAGTAAACTCGAGGCGTAAAATAGTGGCAGGCTGCCCTCTCAAGCCTTACATTCTAAGGAATCTGTCCAAGCTGTTGAGCTTCACAGTAGAAAGGCTCTCGTTGAGCAGAAAAAGAAGGGGATTGCCTTGGACGAGGAAGAGGAAATTGAGACATTCCCTAATCATGTTAAACAGCCCATGGCCGTGAACCCCAAACCCAAATCAGGAATCACTTCTCTACCCCTTACTGATCTGAATGAAACCAAAACTTCCAGGGGCAGTACCGAACTTGATTCTTCACAACATAATAGACAGAATTTGATTGAAAATTCCAAGAACAAGTCAGATTCGGTTTCTCTGATTCTGGCCTAAACTGAAGTTTTTGACAGGGTGCTAAAGGTAAATTCTAAACCTGTCAATTATGATTTTCAGCTGATGCCTCTATTTCCTTTTAGTTCTAAGAGTTCAAAGGCTAAGAAAGAGGAGAAAGAGAGGGACATCTTTGATTTGTTCAGAAGGTTGAGATCAACATTCCACTTATTAATGCCATTCACCAAGTTCCAAAGTACGCGAAGTTCTTGAAGGAACTTTACACGACCAAGCGCGCCTATAGATTGAAAGGTTACAAGAAGATAAACATGGGTGAGGCTATTTCTGCTGTGATGAAACTGAATATCCCATGCAAGCAAAAAGACCCTGACGTGTTTGTTATTTCGTGCATAATAGGTAACACTTCATTTGAGAGGGCTTTATGTGACTTAGGAGCATTCGTTAGTGTTATGCCTAGACATGTGTATAATGCCTTGATTCTGGAGCCTTTGCATGCGACAAGTGTGGTTATACAGTTAGTGGATCATTCCTTCGTTTATCTGCTTGGTTTGGTAGAGGATGTCTTGGTTAAAATAGGTGCTTTGTCGATTCCTTGTGACTTTTATGTACTTGACATGGATATTGACACTTCACACAGGAGTACACCTATTTTACTTGGCAGACCTTTTCTAAAGATTGCTAGAACCAAGATTGATTGTGAACTTGATCTACTTTCCATGTGTGTAGGAGATGATGTGGTTGAATTCAGTATTAATAATGCTCTTCGATATCCACTTGATCATGTTTACTCGATGAATTGTCTAGATGATATTGATGAGCTTATATATGAACACTTTGAGTTAGAATTCAATAATGGTCTAGACTTGACATTGTGGCACGATTTTGGTAGTGAGAATGCCGTGACTTATAGTGGTGATTATGATGATGATCTGCATGAATTGTGCTTGCATCCAAAAGTCATTGATTCTGCTTTTGCTTTGCTGTACTTTCTCCCATTCCTTATGAGGTGGCTTTCATTGATCTTTTTGTATCGTATAAGAAACTTTTTCCATCTGTTATGCATGCACCTGAGCTTGAGTTAAAACCTTTACCTGATTATCTTAAGTATGTGTTTCTTGGTGATAACAATACTTTACCAGTTATTATTGCAAAGAATCTAACGAGTGTGTAGGAGGAACAATTGTTGAATGTTCTTCGCGAACATAAGATGGCCATAGGATGGACGTTGACTGACATCAAAGGTATTAGTCCTTCGATGTGTATGCATCGCATACTATTGGAGGGAAATTCAAATCCAACAAGGGAGATGCAGCGCCGACTCAATCCGCCCATGATGGAGGTGGTAAAAATCGAATTACTTAAGCTCTTGGATGCAGGTGTTATTTATTCGATCACTTATAATAAATGGGTGGTGCCTGTCCACATGGTTTTGAAGAAGACGGGGATCATTGTGGTGAAGAACAAAGATGATGAGCTTATTCCTCAAAGGGTATAGAGTGGATGGCACATGTGTGTGGATTATAGGAAGCTGAATACGGCAACACGTAAAGATCACTTCCCTTTGCCGTTTATAGATCAGATGTTGGAGCAACTAGCAGGTAAGTCATTTTATTGTTTACTGGATGGTTATAGTGGATACAATCAGATTGTGATCAATCCCGAGGATCAAGAAAAGACTACATTCACGTGTCCCTTTGGTACATTTACATATAGAAGGATGCCCTTTGGTTTGTGCAACACCCCTGTGACTTTTCAACGATGCATGATAAGTATTTTTTCAGATTATGTTGAACAAATTATCGAGGTATTCATGGATGATTTTTTTTGTTTATGGTGATTCGTTTGATCATTGTCTTGAAAATCTATCTTTAGTTCAGAAAAGATGTATGGAAACTAACCTTGTTCTGAATTATGAGAAGTGTCATTTTATGGTTAAACAAGGAATTATTTTAGGGCTTGTGGTTTCTTCATGTGGTTTAGAAGTTGATAAAGCAAAAATTGATATTATTCTGTCTTTGCCTTACCCCTCATAGATCAGGGATGTTCGTTCTTTCCTTGTTCAAGCAGGATTTTATTGACACTTCGTCAAGGATTTTTTGAAGATTGTCGTGCCTCTATGCAAGCTTTTGGCGAAGGACGTCGAGTTTGTTTTTTATGATGCATGCAAACGAGCATTCAAAACTCTGAAACAAAGCCTCACATCTACTCCCATCATCCAACCACCGAATTGGGAGCTTCCTTTTGAGATTATATGCGATGCAAGTGATTTTGCCGTAGGGGCAGTCCTTGGATGACAAGAGGGACGACTTTTGCACATCATTGCCTATGCTTCTTGCACTCTCAATGATGCACAACTCAATTACCATGTGACCGAAAAAGAGCTCTTTATTGTTATGTTTTCTTTAAAAAAAGTTTTGGTCATATTTATTGGGTACCAAGATTGTTGTTTTTTCTGATCATACAGCCCTTAGGTACCTCATACAGAAAAAGGAGACCAAACTAAGGCTTATCATCTAGATTTTGCTCCTATAAGAGTTTGATCTTGAAATCAGGGACAAGAAAGGTGCCGAGAACCTTGTTGCTGACCACTTGAGTAGATTGCACAACAAGGATGCCAAGGCTAGATCTATTCTTGCCGAATTTCGTGATGAGAAGTTGTTTGCGCTAACTTCCTCCTCGTCACGACCATGGTATGTTGATTTGGTTAATTTTCTGGTTGCCCATGAGCTACCTGCAGGTATGACAAAAGCCCAACGCGATAAATTTCACGTTGGTTCTAGATTTTACTTTTGGGATAATCCATACTTGTGGAAATTTTGTTTGGATCAAGTGATTAGGTGACTTCTGTAACCGATCTTTCGAGGCCTTGCTAAAAAAGTTCCACGCCGTTCACCGAACTTCAACAGCCTACCATTCATAAATGAGTGGTCAAGTGGAATTATCAAACTGTGAAATCAAGTCTATCCTTAAGAAGACTGTGCAATCTAATCAGAAAGATTGAAGTCTTCGATTAGGTGATGCACTATGGGCTTATCGCACTGCATATAAATCACCTATAGGCATGTCGCCTTTTAGGATGGTTTATGGAAAGAATTGTCATCTTCCAATGGAGCTTGAACATCGTGCATTTTGGGCCACTAAACAGTGTAACTTGGATTATGATAATGCTAGAATTCATCGCAAGTTACAGCTGTAAGAACTCAAGGAGTTACGAAATGATGCATATGAGAACGTGCGGATTGCGAAGGAAAGGGCAAAAGCATACCATGACCGAATGATTGGACGCAAGGAATTTTTGGTGGGTCAGAAAGTTCTTCTCTTCCAATCGCGTATCAAGCTCTTTCCTAGTAAGTTACGTTCTCAATGGCACGGTCCTTTCATTGTTACTAATGTATTTCCACATGGCACCATTGAGATTTGTGACATTGTTAACAACTAAAGCTTCAAAGTTAACAGCCATCAATTGAAACCTTTAGGTTTCAAGGACATTTTGATGGAGAAAGTGGTAGTGGACATGCTGAACTATGGAGAATGATGCGCACACAATGTCGAGCTAATGACTATAACCAAAAGCGCTTAATGGGAGGCAACCCAGTAGAGATAAATCAGATTCGATTTCTTCTTTCTTTTCTTTCTCATTTTAGTTTTTATTGCTTTTTCTATGTTTTGGATTATGTTTCTGTTTTTCAGATTTGGTATGCATCTTCCTTCTTGCATTTACTTCACCATTGAGGATAATGTTGTGTTTAAGTGTGGGGGAGAGACTTTAGTTCGTTTCTAGGTTAAAATGGTAGTCTAGGTTTGGATTTATGCTATCTTTTGAGGGGCAAATTGCCGTACCTTCTTTCTCTTACTTGAACTTGAGAAAATGTTCACGTTAGTTGCATATTTCACATAAAAAAATGAAAACTATATAAATATTTTCTATTTTTCTTACATCTTAAGTGTTTTAGCTTTCTTTCAGATTCCTAATCGTTTAACGAGCTCGAGTATTATATGTGAGATTTGGTTAATAACGATGAATGCATAAAATTGATGAATGGGTTTTCATGTAAAACTTGAGCTTTCTAGATAGTAGAGTGACCTTGAAACTATGTTGTATCGACTTAATAGATGACCTATGTGAGCTCTTGTGCCTTCAACATTATTCTTTGTTGTGTGCATTCTTTCAACAATATAATTCTCTAGAACTTGCTTAATATCTTGACTTAGCATGCTTGCATGAACATGATAAAGGCATCTAGGTTAAACCACTTGAACTTAAATAGCCAACCTAAAGCATGATTTCCATTAGAAAGCCCCTTTGAGCTTTTATCCTTTTCTTTGCTTTCCACATTATTAACTTAGCCTTGATCTCATTTTTATACTTTATACCCTATGGTCAAGGTTAGTAGAGCATCTATTTGGCAAAGTTGAAGATGTAAGTTAGTTAATATATAATAACGTACTGTTAATCCGAATGTTTGGCAATGAACACAGTGCCAAAAAAAAGTTTCTGCCATGAGATGAAAAGGAAAAAGAAAAGTGCTTCCCAAGTGTTTTGAATTATATACTTGTCTATGGGAAATCTAAATGGAATGAAAAGAAGTGGAGTTGTTTGTGTTTAATTTACAGAATTATGTGCCTGGATGCATACATGTACATAAGTTCTATAATATTCTGTATAGCTCTACTGCCTTTGCTTTTGCCTTCTCTTATCTTTCTTTTACCTCACTTTTAGCCAAGTCGCATTACAACCATGCTAAAGACCTTTGCACACTTTGATAGTGTTGTCAAGATTGAAAAGCAAGCATATAGTAGAATGTATTCGTTGATTGAATTTTGAGAGTTACACATTTGAGCCTAAACAGATTGAGTGTTGGAGTGTATATCAATGAGAGGACTTATTATTTCGATATGGTATAGATTTCTTCTAATTATATTATGCTAGATTAGCTCGACTGTTACATGTAAACTGAATTCATTGATTTTATGTGTTGATCGTGGTAAACCGAGTTCTAGTTATCATACTTGAATTGCTTGATATAGTTGGGGATTTGATTCGATTGCTGCATATTTAAGTATTTTTCTTTGAATTGCATGTTTTTGTTTCTCTGCACTCTTTAAGTTTTTTGTAGTTCTACTTTCTGTTCTTTTTCTTACTTAAGGACAAGCAAGAGCTAAGTGTGGGAGAATTTGATACACTCATATTTTCATATATCGTTAAGACTTAATTTACAGTCATTTACATTTATTTTACGTGCATCTATAGCTGGTTTATTATGTTTTAGCATTATCCGGGGTTCGTTGACGGTAAATGCATAAATGAAACAAATGGACTCGAATTGTACTGTTTTTGAGTTTCTAGTAGACTTGACCTTTAGTCATTGCAGGATTTTTATCTCGAGATTGGTTTGGCAAAAAATTTTGAAATTTCATACTTAAATTCTTGACTTATTGATGGATT
>JANQAP020109484.1:0-22188 GCA_026874005.2 Erythroxylum coriaceum | reverse complement strand
ATTACCATTGTATTAGTGACAAAAATATAAATCATCACAGATAATCCAAACAATAGTGTCAATAAATTGTCTTGTCATAAAAAAGCTGGTATTTGTAACGAAATAACAGTTTGTCACAAAAAAATTGTCAATAAATGTCTTAACTCTTGTAGTGATTATATCTTTTAGTTATCTCTTTAAAATAAAAGGATAAACGTTTCCTATTTTGTAAGAATTGTTTTAATAAATTTGTTTGAT
Organism: Erythroxylum coriaceum; assembly: GCA_026874005.2. Lineage (NCBI taxonomy): Eukaryota > Viridiplantae > Streptophyta > Magnoliopsida > Malpighiales > Erythroxylaceae > Erythroxylum > Erythroxylum coriaceum. Next base: position 21,951 of record JANQAP020109484.1, on the reverse strand, counting down.
TATTTAGATACGGTTCTACAAAATTTGGAATGGAGAACTCCTATTATTTTTATACAAGCAACGGATCTTGCTATTTACTCTATTTAACAGTCGACTCTAAGATACAGTCAAATATTTATTCAAACGTCTAGATTTTTGAAGACACTGCCAAAGATGATATCGAAGATATTTTCTAAAGGGATTCAAGACAGATTCAATTAGTTAAATAATTAAGCAAAGGCTAATTGAAGAGAACGCCTATTTAAAGAAGAGCTACCACATTCACAAAGCACGCAAGATTTCCTAAAATTCATCAGTAGCATCAATATTTTTGAAAATCATATCCATAGCAAATACTTTATGTCTTAGAAAGGGAAAATACTCTATTGAGAGAGACTATTACTTTTTCAAGCTCATATTGAGTAAATTCTATTTTCATTTGTTGAGAGCTTATAGAGGCTAGCTAAATATTACTAGTGTGGAAAGTTAAAGAACCTTAAAAAATATGTACTTGTGAGTTTGGAAAGGCCGTCAAATCACTACTTAGAGATTTATCAATGAAATACTTAAGTTGGATACTTGGGGACTGGACGTAGGCTTCATTATAAGCTGAACCAGTATAAATTGGCTGTGTTGTTCTTTCTCTTTTCTTAACTTTTAAATTTCTACATTTTAGTTACTGTTATTTTCATTTGCACAAGGTTCCTTTCATTTTAAAGCTTGACAAGCTCCTTTCATTTTACTAGGCCCCTTCTGTTTTTAAACTTTAACAAGTTCCTATCGTTTTAACAGGCTCCTATTGTATATACGAATTGAAAGTAACTTATAAAAATTTTCAGGTCACACATAATTCACCCTGCTCTTACATGTGTTTGCTTTATCAAGGTCATGCTAACTGTGTCATTAGATTTAAAAAGATCTACTATGGTTGGTTAAGACTTGAAATTTTCTAGCATCCATGGCATCCCTCTGCGCCCCAATGACTTGAACTCTCCTTGTATTTGTAGTGATTCTACCTATGCAAATAGTACAATATCAACCACAAAGCTCAAACTTGATTAACGATGGATAAATCGAAAAATCAATTCTCAAGGATGATCATTTTCGTTTAGAATTATCTTAGCATGTTTCCTCCCTCCCTCTCTCTCTCTCTCTCTCTCTCTCTTAGCATCAATTGTTTTCATGAAATCTTAGAGAAAGCTAACCCAGGTGGAAGGACTATGTCTATATTGATGTTGATGAGCTTCGGAAAGGATTAATAACTTCAAATCTTATCTGTGTATAGCAGTAAATAAATTGCTTCCTAATGATTTGATTGTGATGAAAGAAATTAAAAAGTGAGCATTCGTTTGATCACTTAATTTTTTCGAGTCGAAGGATTTCAAATGTTTACTCTATATCCCTTAAAATGTTCATCATTAGCCCTAGATTTTGTGGTTAAAATGTAATATAAAATATCCTCAAGAGCGTCGAGATTTTGTAGTGGTCTGTTTTCTTTGAAAAAAAAAACTTATTTACGGGATTCACATCTCAAGACTTTATATGTTAGATGCATAAGAATTGAAACATGAAAACAAGAAAATATGAAAAATACGGAGATGCATAAACATTAAGCGTATAGAAAGTAAGTTTGAGCAGCAGTAGCATCACCAACTTAGCTACCAGCCTTTACTGAGCCATAAACATCATATCATATCTTAAAATTTACTGAAAGCCACAAGTACTGCCCATGTCATACCGGTACATAAACATATAATTCCAAATGGGAAGGCAGCAAACACACACTAGCTTCCGAAGAAAGACAATTATATATATAAGGAATTTATTATATATATATATATAACTTTTATTTTTAACAATGTATGAATCAACGTCCTTGCTGAGATTGACAGCCAAATCCTGAAATTTTTTAGTGTCTGGGACGTCGTGATCCACCTTCTCAGGTTCCCAAGTCCATCTCACCAAGCTAGCCTCACCTTTGGGAATGATTTGGAGGATAACTTTAAAGCTTTTGTAAAGATTCAACACATCTCCTTCTATAGTTGTAGAAGTTATCGTCTTGTTTTCCTCTTCAATTTTCCCTTTCATAGTCTGAATTTTCCCATCTTGAAGAGGAAAAAAAAGATTATACCAACAATAAAAAACACGAACTGCGCACTTTGATCATACATGCATTACCTAGGTTGTAAGTCCATGTCTTAATTGCTCCTGCAGAATCGAAATCCCCTTCATCATGAATTTCGACACCGTGCACGTTCTCAGAAGAGGTTTTGGGTACTATATGTGCTCTAACCCTGTATGTGTTAAAGAATTTATCAGCTTGTGAACTAACCTCTGTGCTCTAACCCTGTATGTGTTAAAGAATTTATCAGCTTGTGAACTAACCTCTACTTCAATCTGCTGCTGAGAAATATTAGCCGTAATGCTACCAAACAATGTATCAAGAATCTCAAGTATAGGGTCTAGGGTAAAGTTGGAAAGACGGTGCCAAATGGGGCTTAATGTTCACCTTTTATAGACAAATCACCTTACTAGAATGTCCTCTTCATGTCAATCCTACGATTAGTGATACTGATACTAAAGCTTTTATACGACATCATGTACGTGCCTGATTGTACATCTTGTCGCACAATTATTGGAACGTTAGTTCGATGTAAAGCAGTAGAGCTCGTTTTCCCATGAAAACTCAGCACTCAGTCTCAACAGCGTAGCTTCTCGATAAATTATTATCTTTTTCAATGCACTAAAGTAGCTTTTTTTAAATGTGCTTTACGGTTTGGGTATATCAACTAGGCAAAAATAGATTATGCAATTTATGAACATTTTGATTATAAATTGTTATCAATATTAGGACGACAAGAATGCTACGAAGAGTTTGGCTTGATCTCTTTTTTGAGCCACTTTCGATTTTTCAATCAATTTTTTTCATATTTTTATTACAACTATTAGTGTTATTAGGATGACAAGAATATTGTCAAGAGCCTGACTCAAGATCTTATTACTGATTCACTTTCTCCTCTTTATTTTTACACATTTCTATTGTGATTATTACTGAATTAATTAGGACTTAATTTAATCCACAAAGTAACACGTGTTCTATGTTAAAAAAATTGAGTCCCTACTCAAACTTTTATCTGAATTACCTTTTCTCTCAAGCCAAGGCTCCTCTTTAAGCCCTTTTTTGCTTGCAGTAGTGATTGGTGAGCTCTCTAAGAATATTCAAGAAGATGTGCCTTGATATATGTTATTTACTGATGATATTATTTTAATGGATGAGACAAAAGAGAGAATCAATGCCAAGCTTGAACTTTAGAGAGATGCGTCAAAGATGAAGAGCTTTAGATTGAGTAAGACTAAGACTGAGTATGTGGAGTGTAACTTTTCAGGACATAGGTTGATACCGATGTAGAGGTAAAGATTGGTTTAGAACTTATACCATAAAAGTAGTGTTTCAAATATCTAGGATATATCTTCCAAAGTAACAAAGAGATTAATAAAGGCATAGTTCACTGGATCAGATTATGGTAGCTTAAATGGAGAAGTGTATTAGGATTTTTGTAAGACAAGAAGGTACCACCAAGCCTAAAGGTAAATTCTATTGTTTAGCGATATAGCTAACTATGCTCTATGGGGTAAAATATTGGCCCGTCAAACAAGTGCATAGTTATAAGCTAATGGTGACAAAGATGAGGATGTTTCGTTGGATGTGCAACCTTACTAGAAGAGATAAGGTCAGGAATATAATAGTAAGGGACAAATTAAAGGTAGTTAATATTATTGACAAATTAAGAGACACAAGGATTAGGTGGTTTGGACATGTTAAGAGGAGACATCCACACGCTCCAGTGAGAAAATGCAAGAAGATCGTACTTAGAGATTGTAAGAGGAAAAAACTGGAGGTCTCTTTTAAATTTTTCCTCCTATAGTTTGCTAAACTTGTAAATACTACAACTACTACTACTTACCACCACTAGTACTACTCCTAATATGCCTACTACTGCTGCTACTACTACTGCTGGTACTTCTACTGCTATTGCTACTGCTCCTCCTCTTACTACTACTGCTGCTGCTACTGCTCCTCCTGTACTACTCCTATTATTACAACTCTACTGCTACTGAAATATTACTTTTAGGATATATCTTTGATTAAAGGCCTTCTTTTTTCTAAATGCAAATGTAGGTTGAATCAAAATAAGGCTGATTAGGTCTTAAGAAAACTTTTATCATAGAGGAGGATTTTTATTTATTCAAAATCACTCATGAAACTAACATGATTAAAGTGTTGGAGCAAGGTCCCTAGAACATAAATAGAAATCCCTTATGTTCTAATTCTCTTAAAATATTGGTTAACGATTGTTTTGATCACTATTTGACTAGTTCCGTAAACAAACCTTTATGCTTATATGAGAAAAATAATGAACTAAAGGGGATATGTTATGCCAGAGTTTGCTTTGAGGTGTATGTGCAAATAGAGTTACTTGAAAGGATGAATCTTAAAAGGCTAGATGAAGTACGGGGATTAATGAAGTCTAAAATGCCCATATCTGACTAATGGAAGCTTATTAAATAACTACATCTAGAACTTGGAAACTAACAAGGAGAAGTTTATCAGATATGGTTATAATGAGTTAACAGGGATCAACCTTAAGGATCCTTTAGCTAAGGGGAATTCTAAACAAACTATAGCCCCTTTTGATAAATAGGAGATTAAGGAGATTAAAAAATTACAAAGGACCTAAACATGGTTGATATAGAAATCCTTGATGTAGAGACTATAGGTGAGTTAACCTTTGATGTGTAGACTATAAGTGAGGTGTTTTTCAAAGCTTGGTTATTAGATCCAACATTAGATTTCCCTCAAATCCCAAACTCTCATCAATCTTGTGTAACAAACCACACCTTTTTAGGCCAAGGAGAGAATGATAGTGTCACAATCAACTCCAATAGACACTATATTAGAATAAGCTAAAGAAAGCACTTTAATTATTATCAGAAGGAAATTAGGTAGAAAAACAAAAAAGAAAGGGACTATCCCCATATTCTTTGAATGTTCATAGTTACAAAAAATGTAAAAAGACTAAATTGCCCTAATAAATAGCAAATCTTCAGTGACTTCCTAATCAATATAAGGTCCACTTATTTGGTCTTTTAAAGACTAAAGTAAAAGCCACTTTTTTTAAGTAAGACCTATGATTTTAAGGAAAAGACACTCAATCACTAACTACTAAACCCACTATAATAGAAGAATATTGGTAGCGTTTGACCCCAAGTAAGTCTGAATTGAAAATAGTCAGATATCATACTAATTTACCCACATGAAGGTAACCTTAATTAGAATCAATACCTTGGCTAATATTATTTTTATTTATGCATACAATTTAGACTTTCAAAAGTGGAATTACATTATAGCTGTAAGCTAATTCCTTTACCAACCCTTGTCTTATCCTTAGAAATTTCAATAATACTCTTTATGTCCATGAAGTAAATGGTATGTGTTTGATCAAAGATAAAAACGATTTTAAAAGGCACTTCTAGAAGATTGGAATTAAGGACTTCATATATGATTGACATCAATATATATGAAGTAATAAGTAGGAAGGCAACCTACAACTGAGAAAAAAGTTGTATATAACATTAGTTACTCTACTTGATTATCTTCCTTCTCCTTGAGCATATGCCATTTTCATTCACTTATATAATTAGACCATTCCCCAATTAAACTTCATATCAACACCTACTCTAATATTAGGAAATATCCTTTTAAGTTTAATAATAATCTAATGAGGTACCTAAACTATAAACAATTGTCTCAAGAGGTGCTAATACCATTATAATTAGATTTGAATCCTACAAATGCATAAGAAGGCTAACTATAATTAAACAAAAGTTTAAGAATATTAAAAAAGCTTTAGTAATAACACTATGTATACTATTGAGACCTCTAAGAACCATTTCTTAGCTCTTTAAACTAAACTCTCCTCTAACCTAGGGTATAAGGGTCCCTGATACAAGAAAAACATGCTCCTTCTTGTTATGTGGAAACATTATATACATATAAATCCATTCTAAGGCAGAGATAAATAATTCAATAGTTCAGGGATGGTGATAAAAATATGTTCTTCCACAACTCCATTCTTAACATAAAAAACATTAATAATATCATTTCTCTTATAGACAACAATATAGAAATCCATTATGGATTAGGAGAACCTGGAGATCTTGGCTTTTAATTTTTTCAAAAACATTTTAGGGAGCTATAAAAGTACTATCTTAAGCCTTTATCAAATTAAATCTTTTATACCTCTTTTCATCAACAATGACTATGTAGAGTTTCTCATTAAACCATTTATGAGAGTTGATATAGAAAGAGCTTTGTTCAACATTGATACAAATAAAGCCTTAAGACCAAATGGGTTGAATGCAGTCTTCTTTTGATTTATCTTAAAGCTTTAAAGGAGATATTGTCTTAAGTGCAATTATGAAGTTCTTCTCTTCAAGCTAGCTATTGAAAGCATTTAATAAAATATCATATTTCTTATACCTAAAGTCCAAAACCCCTAAAATTTCCATGATTTTAAACTAATTTCTTGCTACAATATGTTGTACAAAACAATATGTAAGATATTGGCTTTAAGAGTTAAGGTCATTCTCTAACACATTATTATCCTAAGTTAAAAAACATTCATTGAAGGTATAAATATAAGTGAAAATCTTCTACTGGCTTAAGAATTCTTCAAGAATTATCATGGAAAAATGATATAAATGTTATGCCTTAAAAGTAGAATTTTACAAGGCTTTTAACTTAGTAGAATGGAGATTCATGCTTGACTCACTAATAATATTTGGATTTCTTATAAAGATGGACCTTCTAATGGCCTATGACTCAATTTTTGGAGTTTTCTTTTCAATATATCAGAGGCAATAGGTTGTACTCCCATGTTCAGAAAATAGGTAAAGGAATGTGTAACCATTGCATCTATGCTAATCTTGGTGGATGAGGAACCTACAAACCTGATCAAATCAAGGAAAGGACTAAGGTAAGTGGACCCACTATCCCTTTACCTATTTATACTTTGCACAGAGGTCTTGTCAACTCTCTTTTCAAGTAATATAAGGAGGCACCCAAAATTTTAGCTCCATGGTAAATGTAAAGGTATGACGCTCACACATCTAGCTCTTGTAGATGACTTACTATTGTTTTACATAGCTGAGAAAAATTCAATAGATTTAATATTATAAGAGATGGAGGAGTTCCAAGATATTTTAAGCCAAAGAAGCAATCCAATGAAGAGCTGTTTCTACTTATCATGCAACTCAAGTAGAGAGGTAGGCTCAAAAGCTATAGAGATGGGATTAAAATAAGGGAACATACTCTTTAAATACTTAGGGGTACCAGTATCCCTTAGAAGAATTAATGCAACATATTGTAAACCTTTTTTGGACTCAATCTGTGGAATAATCAACCAATAAAGTAATAGGTTCCTTAGTTATGGAGGCGGGCTCCAGTTGATTCAGAAAAAGTATCCTTAAGGAAGTAGACAGGAGACCTAGATATTTCTTATAGAATGGTTCAAACTAAGGTAAAAGCAAAGCGAAGATAAGTTAAAGTAAAATTTGCAGAACTAAGCACCAGAGGGACTGGGAATTCACTCTGCAAGGATGATTAATAGGGTAAGTATAGTAAGGAACTTATAGTGGTTGTGTTATAAAAGGAAGAATTTACGGGTCAAATGGATACATAATGTATTAATAAAGAATAAGAGTATTTGGATACTAAAGCAAAGGTAGGAAATGTTTTGAACTTTAAAGGAAATCCTAGAAACAAGGCAATGGATGCAAATTCAAGTATTCCATAGGATTGGGAATGGAGAAAGCAAATATTTTTTTGTATGATAATTGGCATTGTCAAGGTCCCCTATATAAGGTGGAAGAGATATAGCCCTTGAAATTGGTGGTGAATAAGAAAACTAAAGTAAGCATGCTAATTAGAAACAATCAATGGATATAGCCTAACCATAATAATAGAAGTGCTAGATTCATATTGGAAGAGATGACAAGCTGCCATGAGGGAGAACAAGATGAAATTTAATGGCTAGCACATAAGATTAGCACAAAAGCATGTAAAACATTTATACAGGCTACCAGAACATAAGGCAAGAGTGGACAACTTTGGTATGGGACATTAAATCAATCCAACTCAGTCATTCCTCTAATGGATGGGAATCAATGGAGGGTTACTCATGAGGGATAAGATCAAGTTCTCAATTAACACATTGAACTGTGAGTTATGTAATATTGAATTGGAAAATCTGGAACATGCTATGATTCAATGCAGGTATACTAGGCAAGTATAGGGCTAAATGTAGATTACTCTTAACATGGGCAGACTAGTGGATTATTGGAGTGAAACTATTACGTGGTTAGGGAAACTTAGATTGTAAAATATAGCAGTTCTCAAAGAAATTAAGATAAGCAAGGCAATATAGTGTATTACATATGAAAAGAGAGAAATTGTGGAACTTTTAAACAAAAAAGTAGAGGCACAAACATGGTTTTTTAGGTCATTTATCTTCATTATAGCTCGGCCATGTTAACAAGAGGAATAGCAGTAAATCTGTCACGTAGTATGAAGAGGAGAAAGGGATTGGAATAATACTGGTTTCTTTGTGTTCATAAGTCTCCCTTAGATATCATGATGTAGATGATTACTAGGAATTATAATCTTTGTAAACGAGATCTTTTGGACTATTCTAGATCAATTTTACTCTAGATTATATATATTTTTATTCAATGAAATCTTTTAGTTTTTGAAAAAACATTTAGATTTCTTATTAGATTTATCTAATGTCTAAAATAGTATATTAACTCTACCTGATTTAGTTTTCTAGTAAATAGGGAACCTACACAAACTTTCCAATGAGCAAAAAAAATTAGGCAAGTTGGCTCATTATCCTTTTGCCTATTGAACATTTGTATTAAAGCTTTTATCAAGCTGGTAACTTGCAACATTGAGAAGGAAAAGAATTTTAGGTTCACTTTAAGTGTAGAAAAATCAAAACCTTCAACCTCACTTTTGCACATGATATACTAATGCTTTTTAGGACAAACCGAAAATTGATCAAGGTTGTACCTAACTCTCTTAAAAATTTCAAATGTCCTCATGTCTCTCCATCATCAAAACAAGATCAACATTATTGCCTCAATTGTTACCACTATCTTTATAGCAGAAAATACCATGCTCTTGGGCTTTATCTAACTCCAACATTCTTTCAAATACTTAGGAATCCTAAATAGTTGGTTCAAGATTTACACTTATAAATTGATAACTCCTCTTTAATGCAATACATAAAAATAAAAATTTAGTAAAATATATTCCTATCTTTTTTGGGTATTACAATTCATCAATTATATTTCTTTTTAGCTTTCAGATGTACTAGTATTCACATCATTTGCTACCCTTTAACTTAATTAAATCTATCAAGAGACTACCAAAAGATTTCTTATGGTTTAAAAATTAGAATGTAGCATCTAATGCTAAAGTTAAATAGAAAGGTGTTTGTAAACCTAATGTCTAAGAAGTGTTGGGAATTAAAGCTATCATAATAATAAACAAGGTTTTATTGGCTAAAAGAATATGAAAACTATTTACAAATCAATAACCCTTTAGGTGTAAAGGATACACAATTAATCCTTAATGGTAAGAATTTTGAAGAATCTAAGCTAAATCCGACACATCTCAAACACTCGTACATATTTTAATCCTTAGAGATAAAGTTAATGCTAACATTAAAAGTGTTGTCAAAATGGAAAGAACACATGGCTATAGTATGTCAATTAGCATAACCTAGGCCCTTTGCATAAATAACATAGTGCCAGATCCTTGATGGCAAGTATTCCAAAAACTATAAACTTTAAGTTTATTATCTAAGTAAGTAGATGTTCTTCACTAGCATATCATAAAAAAGTCTGTTTATGAATCACTAATAACTTGCCTAATTACCACCCTAAACTTGACATTACGAATATAATTATGTGATTGAGGTATAGCTTAGACATGTTCACTTATTAATCATGTAATAAACTCTTTGTTGATGATATCCCTAGATTTTATTGGTTAGATCTAATCTAGTTTTCAAAAAGCATGCATAAAGTATCTTTTGTGCTTTGATGAGTATTAAAAAGGATATTAAACACCAAGTATAAATTATAATTTGGTTTTTTAGTAATCAATATAAAATATTTCTTTGAATTTTAATCCTAACAATAATATTTCTTTGAATGTTAATCCTAACAATAATATGTAATAAGCTGCAAATACTTGCAATATATATTTCCTAGTGCTAGTCCCATATTATTAAATAGGCAAGCAAGATACAAAGTATTACAAAAACATTTTAGAATAATTCTAAGTTGTACAATATATGCTATATAGAAGGAGAAAAATAAAAGAATCTTCAAGGTCAAATCAATAGATCAAAGCGTTTTCTTGAAAGAAACATTTCTATGAATAAAAAGATCTCTCGTAATGATGAGAATTAATGATATTAAATAACAAAGACTTGATAGGAAGATAGAACATTAGGAAGCTACTGATAAGATTTTATTTGGTTATGATAATTGGAATTATCTCTTTTATTTTGGCTTAATTTTGATGTTCAAATGGGAAATTAATATATATTTCATTTTAGGAGATGCCAAGAGGAGATTAGATCAAATTGAAGTATTATTTGTCAAACTTATGATTTGGGAAAAATGGACAACTTATTGTAGTGGATAAGGTGAGATCACACTTAATGCCATATTTACTCTAAGAGTTTGAATCCAATTAGGAAACTTATTTCCAACCCTATTATGTAGGTATTTGATTTTGTTTAGATAAGAATCTCTACAAGATAGAGGAAAGTTAGTTTTTGGGTTAGAGAAGGAGGGGAAAATGTTCTTCACTTTTCCATATCACCTTAATTTTGTTTCTTTATAATTTTCTATTAATCTTTCATCTTTTCTTCTATTTTTGGCGTTGGAACTAAAGCTATGAGTGACTAATTCCAAATATTATGATTAAAGGGAATTTAAAAATCTAGTTGCAACCTTTTAAGGTTTGACTCTAAACATAGATTTTTACTTTAATTCGAGTATTTCTTGTTTTTTGGTTTTTTTGTTTCATGAGCAATCAATATTGTTTAATCTGAAAATTTAATTTGATTTTAATTATTCTACAGTTATCTATGAGTTCAATGGTCTGTAATTTTCATTAAGGATTAATACAAGTAGCAAGGATGTTATTTATGAATTTGCATATTTGACTTATGAAAAATAAGAAAAGTAAATTGAATAAGTGTTATCTCAATTTTTAATTTAGGGTTTAGTATTTTTTACTAAGTTTATTACTATCATTTAATTGATATAGAATGCTATCATACCCATTCAATTAATGTTAAGTTTTTTCTAGGTTTGAACTAACTAATTTAAGAAAATCTGGGACTTATTATGGCTATCCTAGTATGTTTCAGAGAAAATGCTTCAATTGTGAAACTTATTTTTTATAATTAGATGACATATTTTCCTTGAATCATAGTAAGTTAAAATTGAATTTCTCAATCTTTATTTTTAGTTGATGATTTTGATAATTTATTAATTTTAGTTCATTAGTTAATTAATCACAAACCCCACATTTTATGGAAAATTGAAATTAAGAAATTAATTGTTAGTTCTCTTGGGATTCACCGAGTTCCATTATTGCCACATGAGTTTAGTAAATTTGAATTAATTTTAATAGCTTTAACAATCATTCAAAATTTTCACGTCATTGCTAAGGAACTATTTTAATTTCTTAGTTTTTTTGTGTTATTTTACAGTTTATTTCTAATCTTTGATCTTGTATGACTCATTTTTCTCTGATATGTAAATTGTAATATAATAGTAGGATTCAGAAGATAATGCATCATTTAAGGAAAAAGACTAAGTAAGGAAAAGGTCATTCACCTCTAGAAGCAAAAGTTGAGATAGAGTTAATGATTGGTGAAGATTCTGACTATATGGAATGAGACAAAAGGTTGTTTTTGGACAAGTTCTCTCCTACATCATAAGTAACCAATATCAAAAAGGAGATATGTTTGATAAGACCATTTATATAGGAAACAATGTATGAATATTGGGAGAGATTTAAGAAATTATGTGCTAGTTTGTCACACTATCAATTTTCTAATCAACTGTTAATTTAGTACTTTTATGAAAGGCTGTTCCCAATGGATAGAAGTATTAAATGCAGTTAGTGGAGGAGCCTTAATAAACACTATAGGTCAATTGTAATTAGCATTAGTATATGGAATATACTCATTCCCTGAGCATCCTATGAATATGTGCTCTACATTGCAAAAAGACTTTATCCAATAAGCTAGTGTAATAGGGTGATTTCTAAGTCAACCTAAATAGAAATATTTCCCTTATTCTAATTACTATAATTCGAAATGGATGCATCATACAAATTATAACTATGGAAGTTAAGGAGGGTAACAAAGATACCAAAAACCTCAAAATTTCAATAGAAAACCTCAAGTACCTATTTATGCTCAATCTCAATCTTCAAATTCATGTATGCCTTTAGATGAAGTTGTTAAGGAATTTCTTACTAATACTAAACAATTTCAATAGGAAACAAGAGCAAGTCTTCATAATTTAGTAAGTTAGAAGAGTAGTATCAAGAAAATGAACTTCATATATGGTGGTGAATCCTAAGGAGAATGTAAGTGCAATGACATTGAGAAATGGGAAGGAAATTCAATATGAATCTTCCTTACCAATGGAGGTAGAAAAGCATGAAGAAGGAGAGAAGAAAGATGAACCTCTAACTTAAGAATCAATAAAGTTAAAAGTTGATTTATCTTTACCGATATCAACTAATGCATGTATACCTCCTTTCCTTTACAGGTTGGCTAAATCCAAAGGAGAGCAATATGAAATAGAAATCTTAAAGACCTTAAAAAGGTAAAAATCAATATACTACTTTTAGAAGCCATCGAGCAAACTCCAAAATATGCAAATTTTTTAAAAGAACTATGCACAAATAAAAAGAAGTTAAGGGATAAAGAGAGAATAATATTGGGTAAGAATGTATTAACTATGATGAATAGGAAATCAACAAAAAAATGCAAAGATCCTGTTATGTTTACACTTCCTTATGTTATTGGCTGTAAGAAAATTGAGCGTGCCATGCTAGACTTAGGTGTATATATTAATTTTCATGTTATACTCAATTTACCAAGTTTTAAATCTAAATTCTTTGTAAGAAACTAATATGATTATTCAACAAGCTAATCATTCTTATGTTCATCCTATTGGTATTTCTAGTGGACTTTTACATCTTAAAAATGGATGGTGATAGGGTTGATCATTTTTCTTTTATTTTATTGGTACGTTGTTTATAAAGAAGACTAAGATAAAAATTATTGTAGAAGAGTACTATACACTTTAAATTAAGTTTAATGAATAAATAATAAAGTTTAATATTTTTTAGGCAATTAAGTACCCCTGATGTTTTCACTCTATTTATCATATAGATATTGTGGATTCAAGTATGCATGATATTTTTAAAGAATAAAGTTTTTATGATGAGTTGAAGTTTGGTGCTAAACTAGAAGTAATCAAGTAAGTTGATAAAACTTGTGAAGCTGTAGAATCGTCATCAGTAATGTTAATAGATTCAAAAACTTTAAATGTTGATATTTGTATAACTCACAAGAAAATGTTACCTTCTATTTAGCAAGATCTGAGGATAGAATTGAAGGCCTTACTTAATTACCTAAAGTATGTCTATCTGGGTGAAGGAGAGCCACTACTTGTGATCATCTAAAAAAGGTTGACTACTAAACTAGAAAAAAGACTAGCAGCACTACTTAAGGAATACAAAACTAAACTTGGTTGGAATTTAGCAGATATAAAAGGCACTGCGTAGTAATTTCATGCACATGATTCTTATGGAAGAAAATGTTAACCAATAAGGGAACCCCAAAAAAGACTTAATCTAATAATGAAAGACGTGGTAATGAAAGAGATTTTGAAACTTTTTGATGCAGGTATAATTTATCTAATCTCGAATAGTGAATAGGTGAGCCTAGTACATGTTGTGTCAAAGAAAAATGGGATGATAGTGATAAGAAATTAGGATGATGAGTTCATGCCAATAAGGGAACATTACGGGTGGCGAATGTGCATAGACTTTAGGAAGCTTAACTTGGTCACTAAAAAGGATCATTTCCCATTACCCTTTGTAGGTCAAATGTTAGAAAGACTTATAAGTAAATCAAAATTTTTCCTTTTTGGATGGCTTTTCAGGTTACTACCATATAGTAATTACTAAGAAGATCATGAAAATACTACCTTTCTATGCCCTTTTGGAATGTATACCTTTAAGTGAATGCCCTTTAGCCTTTGTAATGCTCCAGGTACATTTCAAAGATGTATGATGAGTATATTTCTAAGTATATTGAGAATTGCATTAAAGTATTCAGCAATAATTTCACAATTTGTGGAGATTCTTTTGATGATTTCTTAAATCATTTATCTAAGGTTCTCAAAAGATGCGTCGAAATGAATTTAGTGTTGAATTATGAAAAAAGTCATTTTATGGTTAATTAAGGCATCGTTTTGGGATATGTGATTTCATCAAGGGGCATAAAAGTTGACAAAGCAAACGTATATTTATTTGTGAACTTACCTTACCCTACAAATGTTATGGAATTTCTATCTTTTCTTATACATGTAGGATTTTATCACAAGATTAATAAAGATTTTTCTGAGATTACGATACCATTATCAAATTTACTGCAAAAAGATGTCTCATTTGAATTTAAAAAGGAATGCAAAAAAGCTTTCGATAAGCGCTATCAAGTGCACCTATTATTTAACCACCAAATTGGGATATACCATTTGAGTTCATATGCACTACTAGCAATTATAAATTAGGAGTTATTTTAGGCCAAAGGATTGAAAAACAAGTTCATGTTATCTAATTACACTTTAAGAACATTGGATGTTGCACAATGTAATTATTGTACAACTAAGAAGGATGTTTTAGCAATTGTTTTTGTTTTAGATATATTTAGATCTTATTTGCTTAGCTTTAAAGTATTCTATATTTTGACCATGCAACACTAAAAAACCTTTTAGCAAAGAAAGAGTCATATCAAGGTTGATATAGTTTATTTTGCTACTTCAAGAGTTTGATTTGATAATAAGGGATAGACAAGGAGTAAAAAATCCAGTAGTAGACTAATAGTAAGGGATAGACAAGGAGTAAAAAATCCAGTAGTAGACCATATGAGTATATTGGAAAGGGATGAAGATATTTTACCTATTTATGAAACTTTTCCTATTAAGCAATTTTTCTAAATGAAAGGTATGGTTCCATTTTAAGCAGACCATATTAATTATTTAGTTATTAGAACTTTACCTAATTACATTAGTAAGTCTAGGAAGGAAAAGATAAGGAATGAGTAAAATATTATATTTGGGATGAACCACGCCTGTGAAAGTTTTGCTCCGATCAAATTATTAAGCATTATATGCCAGAGGAAGAATATCATTATGTCTTAATTTTTTATCATAATTATGTATGCGGTGGTCAGTTTGGTCTTAATTGAATTGCTAGAAAATTTTTAAATAATGATTTGTATTGGGAGACGTTGTGTATAAATGCTTATGTGTTTTGTAAAACTTGTAATAGATGCCAAGACAAATGTACGTTATCTTATATAGAAATGAAATACCTCAAAACTAAATTCTTATAGTTGACATATTTAATATATGTGGTATTGATTTTATGGGCCCTTTTCTGAATTTTCTTACATTTCTTCGGCAATTGATTATTTTACGAAGTGGTGGTAGCAAAAGCACACAAGATTGATGATTCTGCAGTTGTTACAGGTTTTATAAAGTCTTATATTTTCAATACATTTAGAGTTCCGCAATCTATTATTAGTGATTAAAGAAGCCATTTTTGCAACAAAGTAGTGTTAACTTTGTTTAAAAATTATAGAGTGTATCATCAAGTAGCTATAGCGTACCATCCACAAATGAATGGATAAGTAAAAGTATCAAACAAAGAAGTAAAATCTATTTTGAAAAAGATGATAAACATTGGACGAAAGGATTAAAGTTTATATAAAGACGATGCTCTTTAGGTGTATCGTACAACTTACGGAACACCAATAGAAATGTCTCCTTATTGATTGGTTTCTAGTAAAACTTGCCATTTATTGGTGGAGGTTGAATATAGAGCTTATTAGGTGGAACATTGAAATATAGATTTAGAAAAAGATAGGGAGGGAAGGAAATTACAATTGTAAGAGTTATAGGAACGAAAGTTGGATGCTTACGATAATGCAAGAATTTATAAATAGAAAACCAAATTGTTCCATGATAATATGATCTCAAGAAATCAATTTGAGGTGGGATAAAAGTGTTATTATATAACTCTTGACTATAGCTGATGTCAGGTAAGTTACCTTTTAGATGGTTTTGTCCTTTTATTATCATCAATGGATTTCCTTATGCTGCAATGGAAATAAAAAGTTTAGATTTTGGAAAGACTTTTAAGGTAAACGAACATAGATAGAAACCATTTTATGAGGAGATGATAGTTTTAAGGGTAGTGGATATTAATTTGGCATTTCCTCAATAGGTGGAAGTTTGAGAAGAAAAAAGCTCTATCAAGCATAATGACGTTAAATAATTGCTCTTTTTAGGAGACAATCTAAAAAAGTGATAATTTTTATTAATTTTGTTTGTGTTATATATAGGTTTCATTTGTTTTTCTTTGAGTAGTACTTTATTCGTTTAAGGGAAAATTGGGTCTTAAATTCTAAAATACTTAAATTCATAAGGTAAGGTCATGCCTTATGTAGTTTAGCTGATAGGATAAAAGACCCAAAATTTTAGATGACTAAAATTCATAAGGCATGATCACACCTTATATAACTCAGGTTAAGGTAATAGTCATCTCAAATTCTTAAACACTAAAATTTATAAGGCGAGATCACGTCTTATGTGATTCAGCTTTTTAGAGCAAAACTCCTTATTTCCAAAATAATAACATTCATAAGGTGTGATCACAACTTATAGATGTTAGTAATATGTTTTATTTTTAGAAAATGATGGTTTTTAAAAAAATAAATAAAACTTTAATTTAAAATATCAATTAAAATAATAAAAAATAATAATAAGAGATAAAAATAAAAACAAAATGATGATATAAATATCTTTTTTGAAAATGATAATTAAAAAATAAAAATTCAAACCACCACCCTAGCATCCTAACCACCCGTCCAACACCTACCAATGTATAAGGCCAGCCATACAACATACAAACTAAGCAATCCAGCTCTCCACTAGCATTTTAGTAATGTCCTTTTTATTTTCTAGTTTTCTTTTACTTATTTTTATTAAATAATTTTAATTCCTTTAATTTTAAATTTGATTTTAATTATTACCAAGTTATATAAGTTATTTTTATGATTAATTTTTTTGTTTATAATTTTCATAATTATGGAATGTTAAAAATATTAATTAGAGAACAAAAAAAGGCAAGTCTAAGGTGAATCCAAACGCACAAAATCAATATGAAATTGGACCTACAATAGGTACCCATAGGAAGCATGCTCGGATAACTAAAAATACATCTATCTTGCCACCAGCTAAGTTGGAACTTTGTGAATATCTCACTTTCATCTTTAAAGAAAAAAAACAAAGATATATCGCTCTCAAAACCTGACATATTAATATTAGTAAGTATGTGCATTATCCTTAGAAGAATTGTATATTAAAGAAAATTTTGATGATTTGATTACTGATATGAGTTGGAGACATTTTGAATTAATTTATTGTCCGGTATTTAGTGATAAACTGAATAATTTCACTCTATATAGTCCTAATGTGGTACAATATAGATCGATAGGTGTCAAATTTAAACAAAGCATCACTGAATTTAATTTGGTTTTAGGGTTGATAAATGAGGAATATGCTTATATGACCCAATACAAAGAAACTATTATAGACTATAATGATTTTGATTCTTATAGAGTAAGGAAATCAATTTCTTCTGAACAGTTGGTTTATCATCCAAGTAAATATAAGGGCAATGATTTTAATTAACTTGAATGGATTTATATGCATCATTGCTTGGCTTTTAATTATTTAGGAATGAAGGCCAAGACTTGTACTAGCACTAAATTTGGGTTCGTGTAATATAAAATATACGTCAATTTAGGTGCTTGGTTGATTAGGCAGTTTAACACTCTTATTTCTTCTAACAAGAACTTATGTCCTGGTTCCCTTATTACTCACCTGGCTATTAGTCTCAATTTTTTTGATATGATTAATATTGATATGCATATAGCTTATGAGATGGAACCATTGGACAAGGCTTGTTTAAGTAGAATCAGGTTACTTGAGCAACAAAATCCCTCACGATAAGGTTCATCATCAAATCAACAATGGGGTTTTGATGTTCCACAATCTCTATATCTTCTTCTGGTTCCACCAGTCTAATATGAGCATCATTTTCAACTAGAGAGGTTGGAACATAAAATCTATAAACTGGAGAGGAATTTGGATGCTCTGCTACAATTTATAGGGTTGATACCTCTATGTCCACCAATACCATATTACATCTAATTTTAGATGCTCACAACTCAGGGGAGTCTTCTACTCTATGATTTGTTTTATGATGCTTATTTTTTGTGGAATGTGAGCATCTTGTGCACACAATAGGGATAATGTATGGTTTAGGTGTGTGGGAGAGGAAAAGTATATTCTATGATGAACTTTGAGATTTATGCTTAGATTTACAAATACTATTATTCATATGTTGATTATTTCTCGTGGCAGCCTTAAAATTTTATTATTGTTGTTTAGAATTAATCACTAAGTTGGGATACATTTTTGGATTGAGTTTTAATGTATAAGAGACAAGCGTATTTAATGTTTTTCGTTAAATTACTTCAAATATCTCATTAGTTTTGTTCAATGAAAATGCATAAGATTTTATGCATTTAGACACCTATATGAGCTTTTGAGCTTAAGAGCAATTCATCATACTTAAGCTCATATATTTTTCTTTTTGATGTGTTATCAAATGTAGCTTGTTTATGCTAGAAATTGCTCTTGAATATATTTTAAGACTATAATTTTTTATGAATTTATATATAGAAATGATAAGAGCACTTAGGTATAACTCTTTTTGACCTAGACAAACATAACTTGATTTTTATCCCTAGAAAACTAATCTGAGCTTAACCTTTGTTTTTTTGAATACTAACTTTGTTACAACTCACTTTTGCTCTTCTTTTTGTTGATGCCCTTAATAATTTTGAGCTCTTAAATTAAAAGAATTATATTAAGCTTATTTACATAGGATTTTGACTACTTTCATGAAACGTAAATTAGTTAATTCAAGTTGCATTGTTTTGATTTTTCATTTTTTAGAATGGGAAGGAGTATATAAAAAAAGAAGATATCTGTTTTTTTATGTTCTTGTTAAAAATAAAGATAAAATAAAAGATAAAAAAGAAGAAAAGAAGAAAGAAGAAAAGGAAAAAAATGTTGAGGTGATTGAAAAGGATATTATTTAAATCAAGTGAGTTTTGGACTGATTTAAGTTGAAACTAGTGTGCCTAAGTTTGTATTTTTTCAATTTGTTTAAACTAAAACTTCTTTTTGTCATATCTTACCTAAATCACGGTATAACTCTTATCAAGAATTATTCATTAAGTTCTTTTTTGTTAGTGGTGGAGATATGATTTATGAGTAAGTTTATAGAAATAACTCGCTATACTTTGAATTTAGAGCTTAATGAACCCTAAACACTTTGATTAGATAATGAGAAATCCATGAGAGGGTGTCAAATCTTGTTTCAATTATTTGGATGGAATTGATGAAATACCATATTTTCACTCTAAAATGTGTCATATGAGTGCTTTTTCTTTTAATTGTTATTTTATCTTCAACCTTTAATTTGTAGTAGCTTTAGGGATATTTCTAGATAACATGAAAAAAGATAAGATGCTATTATGAGGATGACTGATATATTGAATTAATGTATAGTTGAGGACAAGTATGAGTCTAGTGTAGGATAATTTGATAAGATGTTATTTAGTTATATGATAATTAGATCTACCTTTTTTATTTTGGCTTAATTTTGGTGCTTAAATGGAGAAGTCAATATTTATTTTCTTTTAGGAGATGACAAGTGGAGAATGGATCCAATTTGAGCGTTATTTGTCAAAATCACGAATTTTGGAAAAAGTGGAAAGGTTATTGTAGTAGATAAGGCAAGATCACCAGATTCACTCCAAAAATTTGAATCCAATTAGAAAACCTACTTCTAGCCATAATAGGGACATGGATTTGTTTAAATAGGAATATTTATATAGGGACATGGATTTGTTTAAATAGGAATCTTTGCATGATAGAGGGAAGCTAATCTTTGGGTAGAAAAAGGAGAGGAAAACGTTCCTCACTTTTCCATATCATCTTATTTTTTGTTTCTTTGTACTTTTCTATTAATCCTTCATCTTTTCTTCTATTTTTGGCATTGGAAGTTAACTCATGAGTGGCTAATTCCAAATATTCTGATTAAAGGAGATTTAAAACTCTAGACGTAACCTTGGGAAGTTTTGTTCTAATCCTAATTTTTTTATTTCAATTTAAGTATTCCTTGTTTTATGTTCTTTGATTTTATGAGTAATCAATATTGATTAATCTAACAAATTAATTTGATGATTATTCTATAGCTATCTATAAATTCAATAATTCGAAATTGTCATGAAGGATTGATATAAGTAGCAAATAGGTTATATATAAAGTTACATATTTGGCTTACGAGAAATAAGAAACCTAAATTGAATAATTGTAGCTATTTCAATTATTTAATTTAGGGTTTAGTCTTTTTAGTAAGTTTATTGCTATCATTTAATTGATATGTAATGTTATCATACTCAATCAATTAATAGTAAGTTTTTATTTGAATGCTAGGTTTGAACCAACTAATTTAGGAATATTTAAGACTTATTATGACTTTTCTAATATGTTTCGACTAACTACTTGAATTGTAAAATTATTCTTTTTAAAACAGTGATCAATTTTCAATTAGATGAGATATTTCCGTTGAATTACAGTTATTAAATTTTGAATTTCTTGATTAAGCTAAAATTTGAATTTCTCAATCTTTATTTTTAGATGAATATTTTGATTATTTGTTAATTTTAGTTCATTAGTTAATTAATCACAAACTCCCACTTTATTTAGACAATTGAAATTAAGAAGTTATTTTTTTCTCTCTAGATTTAATCTAGTTCTATAACCATTACAAGAGTTTAATAAATCATAATTAATTTTGAAAGCTTTGATAACCCGATTAACTAATAACTAATTCAGTTTATTAAAGCCTAACCTTAACTGGTTTCCTTATTATCTGCAGGTGGCCTTTGACCTTGTTATTTTTGTAAGACACTTTGGAGCTTTTACTTTTATCGATTTTGACTTTACTTAAAAAAAAAAGTTTGAAGAACAAATTTAAACTTTTTCTCTTATATAAAAGTTTTCCCTATCACTTTTATAAAAAAATTAGCAATACATAAAACTGTATCTTCCCATGTGATAAACAGCGCTAATCCTAGCTTGATGATTAAATTTGATTATGAAAATAAGAAATGACGATGTCATTACAAACATGATATGGAAATTAATATTTTAACAGGGGTAAAAACAAAATATACCAAATCCAAATGTTTGGCCAGTTCCAACACGTCCACTTAGTGAATACAGAAGGAAATGAATCTATCAATGTCGTGTTAGAATTATGCCCATGACCCAATCGTTATGTAATAAATTGAATACATATGTATTGTAATTATTAACTTTGTTTAATAACATGGCAAATGATTATAGTATCATATTTTGTTTATCGTTTTTATCCTA